>JAIUZE010075085.1:0-87521 GCA_022085475.1 Heliosperma pusillum | reverse complement strand
ACCCCTTGCACTTTAAGAATCTCGACATGCTCAATCAGTTTGAGTACATGAGGGCTAACCTTTTGGCCCTCTTTAAGGTTCATGTCGAAAAACGCGGATGCCGTTTCATATTGAACGATTCTAGGAGCTTGTGAAAACATGGTCACAAG
The DNA here is from genome assembly GCA_022085475.1 of Heliosperma pusillum. Lineage (NCBI taxonomy): Eukaryota > Viridiplantae > Streptophyta > Magnoliopsida > Caryophyllales > Caryophyllaceae > Heliosperma > Heliosperma pusillum. Next base: position 87,372 of record JAIUZE010075085.1, on the reverse strand, counting down.
TTTTGCATAGATCTCATAGGTCGTGCTCATTTTTATGGCACTCCTTTGGAGATCGGCCTCCATAGAGAAGATCAAAACATTTTTGATCGCGGCGGCTTCCTTTTGGTAAGCCTCATAGGCTCGCCTTGCGGCGGCGGTTGACCTTTCGTTAGGGGTTTCGGGAGAGGCTTCGGTAAGGTAACGAAGCTTGTCGTCACCTTCCGCGGCCAAGCGGAGTTGCGCATTCCAATCGGCAAAATCAGCGCCATTCTTTTCTAACTTGCATCGATCCATAAAGGATCGAAGCCATGAGACATTTGTGAGAGTTGGAGCATTGGTGTTGGATGAACTAGCCATTGCAATTGTACAAAGTTAACTACAAATTTAAGACATAAAGGAAATGTTAACATTTATCGTTTTAAATACTTGTAAACATTTTAAACAAGTTTAGCATTTAAATAGTGACCTCTACCCAACTATTATAAATGATTCCGAGATCCAAATTCATATCAACTTGGGCACGGTAAGCCGATTCATCCCTCATTAACATCATTCGGTGGATTAACTCTTTAATCGATTCTACATTAGAACTCTCGGTCGATAATATTACTTTAATATTTATCTTAAGCCCGGAACACATGCGGCTACGGTCGCGAATACTTCCGTTGAGCTCAATCCAAATTTCTAAATAATAACATTTATTACCCCACTTACCCAACGTAACAAGTTTAGCACCCCGGTGAGCCGAGCCTACTTCCTTGCGAAATTGGGATTCATGGGTTCTACATTTAGTAAGGCTTGATCTCAATTATTTATTATGAGAGGTCATGTCAATTTATAATCTATCATGTTAAAGTGAACTAAATCGATGAATTAACGATTATTTTAATTGACATGGTCGAATACTCGATAAATATGCATGTCATGTTATGGCGATTTGGCAATGCATGCAAACATATTAAATAAAAATGCAAGCATAAAAATAAAACTCCTAGTATGGCCTTTCCTAGAATAGAAAATCATATATTCTATTACTTCAGAAACCAACTCCTTTGGTCCCTTGAACTTCATAAGCACGCCTCCCAAGGTCACCGTCTCTCTCTCGGAACTCCTTTCCGAATGGCACCGTCTTTGGGAAACTCCGGTTTTACAATTAGTTACAAAATATATAATAAAATTACAATAATTTCCTATTATACATTTGTAAAATAAAATAATACAATAAAAGTGATTCGATATCACATTAAATTACAACCGAATCAATATTCCCTTACATTTCGGGCAATATCGATTAAAACTAAGGCCATACAAGGAAAAATTACATAATTCCAAATTACATAAACCAAAATATGACATTCATAAAATGAAAATATGACATTCATAAATAAAATGCAGCATTATAATATGTACAAAACATGCTCATGTTAAATGCCAAATCGCTCTACTTAACGGTTTATATCGAATATAACCCGGTTTTACGGAAATGCGTGATAATAACACTTTAAAATTACCAAACAATACTTAAATCATATTTAAGTCCAAGTTAATTATCCCAACTCATTTAGGCCTCAAAAATTAGTCATCACTCAATTTTTGACAATAATTCAACTTGTTGGTTTATAATTGCTCATAATTAGACTTTAAAATCATATTTTAATCAAATAAATCCAAATTTAATTACAATAATTTCAAAATTTGAATTTTAAATTTTTGTACATTCTGGAACATCTCCATGACACTCATAATGTCAAAAATCATGGTTTAAAAATTTCGAATCGGTTTTGAGAAAAATGGTTGCGCTTTATCGGTTTTATCAAATAAAATACATAAAGCATGCAAAAATTAATCATATTAAATTTTCAACTTTAGATCTGAAATATGGGACATTTATTCAACCAGGAACAATTTTCTCTTGACATGAATAATATTTTAGCTATATTTTCTTAATTAGTCACTATTTATGCCATTTTTACATTACAAATTCATAAATCATGCAAGACAAATCACATAAGTCTGAAATTTTCCAGTATGACCAGAAAACATGCATGTGACAACATACTAAAGTTCCATCATCAGATTCAAATTGGAAGTATATTTTCTAAATTAGTCACTATTTATGACATTTTTACATTAAAAATTCATAAATCATGCTAGACAAATCACATCAGTCTGAAATGTTCCAGTCTGACGGGAAAACATGCATGTGACAACATACTAAAATTTCATGGTCCGATTCAAAGCAGAAGTATTTTTAACCATTTGACCTTTATTTATTTCATTTTATCATATAAAACTCATAAATCACACGAAACAAATCCACTTCACACGAAATTTTACATACAGTAAGTAAAATGCATGTGTGATATTGTGTAAAAATTTCAAGGTCAGAAGGTAAGTCTAACTATTTTTAGCATTTTAAACATCATTTTACTCATTAAAATGTAATAAAAATACTAAAAATCATATTTGAGCACTATAAATTTCCATAAATCATAAAAATGACCTAAAATCATATTAGGACCAGAATATATTGACATGCAAATAATTTTGTGATTTTATCTTATAAAACACAAATTACTAGTTTTCTTCTTTCTTTGCATAGATTCCATTTAGTTTCATAAGTCTCTCATGTTAGAAAATCAAAATTTTAAAATTTCTAGGTGCTTCCACTTACATAGATCAGAATCTTATTTTCTCAAGAACATTTTCTTTTGGACTCGTCATTTGATTCACCTAAGAACGCTTTCTTTTGGTCTCCTCATTAGTCTTGAGTCTAACCTAAGAACATATTCTTTTGGTTTCCTCACTAGTTCCTAACTAGTTTTTTCGTTGTGGCTTATTTTCTCCCACTCTATCTTTAGAAAAATACAACTATTTTCTTTAAAGATAGCCTTATGAGCCACAAACAATTTTGTACTCATACTTGTAAGGGAGGTAGAAGTATCACAACATGACCTTAAGTGATCTACTAAAGACTTCTTTGTAAAGACATCGAATCTTAGCTTCCACATAGACTAGTTCTATAAGAGCTAAAGAGGTGAACTCATATTCATGTCATTTACTTTCTTTATAAGTGGTATGGCCAATTGGTTTGGTAGATTCCATATTTTGAGTTCAATAACTCAATTTTGACTTAGCAATTGATCTTTCAAAGTGAGAATCGAATTCTTAGCCTTTTTATTATAATGATCCCATCATCATAATATTTGCGTGATCAATTTGAGTCGATTAATTTATGTTATTAGATCAAGTGAGTATAATGACAAGTTTTAGAATGAAAATTTTCATAAACCGAGTGACTTGGGTTGAAAACCAAGTCACCAAAATCCAATTACAACCCAAAGTTAATAAAAGGAAATAAACAAATTTCCATTGTCAAACAAGGAAATAAAGAGGTTCTAAAACAACATCACAAAATACAACCCAAATAAGGAAGACAACACAAAATGAGACCAAGCTTCCTTATGTCTTCATCCATGGGGCTACTTTAGCTTCCCTTGAAGAATCTCTTTAGGCTTGCTTGTCCTTGCCCTTGTCCTTGCTTGGGTGCCCTAATTACAATTAAAAAGGGTAAAAATCACAACTTGTATCTATATACCAAAGTTGAGATCATAACATAAAAGATAGGGATGAAAATTTACCAACGGAAACAATTTTTCCGGCTTTGATATCTCCTAGATACTTGGGGCAATTCCTCTTCCAATGCCCTACGCCATTACAATAATGGCACTTGTCCTCGGTTGAGGCACCTTTCTTAGGCTTGGGTGAGCTATTCTCAATAGCTTTTCCCTTACCTTTGTAGGTGGAGGGCTTCTTCCCTTTGCTTGCACTCTTTTTGAACTTCCCCTTACTTTTGTTATTGATGAGAAGTACATCCTTGGTGGTGCTAACATTTAGCCCCATGTCTCTCTCCGCTTGCACAAGCATTTTGTGCAACTCGTGGAGAGAGGTTTGCATATTTTGCATATTGTTGTAACACCCGGAAATGTATCCTATTTTTCTAATGAAAATATTTTACGGATACTTTTCAGCAAATTTAAGTTTTAATATAGAATTTTATGTTCCGAGTCGAATTTAGAATTTCCGAGTTCGTATTTGGAATTTCCGTGAGATTCCATGAGAATCCCATTTTAAGTCGTCTTTGACTTTTCTTGACTTTTGAGTCGTCTTTGACTTTTCTTGACTTTTGAGTCGTCTTTGACTTATCTTGACTTTTGAGTCGTCTTTGACTTTTCTTGACTTTTGAGTCGTCTTTGACTTTTCTTGACTTTTGAGTCGTCTTTGACTTTTCCTGACTTTTGAGTCGTCTTTGACTTTTCCTGACTTTTGAGTCGTCTTTGACTTTTCTTGACTTTTGAGTCGTCTTTGACTTTTCTTGACTTTTAAGCCGCCTTTGACTTTCGTTGACTTTCCGACTCACCCTTACTTATACTCCCTCATACTCCCTAAACCTAATTCATTTCCCCACAACTCAAATTCATTTCTTCTTCCTCACCATAAACACCAAAACCTTGCCTCCATTTTTGATCCGTCTTCAAATCGTCACTACGCCTTCATTTCTTGCTCAAATTCACGTACGTTCGTCTTATTCTTCCCCTCTTAGCTTCCGCTATCCGTATTGGTAATAAAATTACCGTCTTTCTCACTTTTTAAATTATCTGTCTTTCTCAAGGTGAATGATATTCATCTTTTATTATCTAATTGTATGTAGGTGGAGACTAGGAAGGTTTATGTAATGATTAAAACGCTTAAAGTAACGGTGAAGGGTACTACCTAACTCGGTACATTTACGGTTTTGCAATGCTTTATATGTTAGAAATCGTATTTAGAATAACGATTATAAGCTTAGGAATCATGTTATGATTTATGATTGTTGTTATTTGAGGATTGTTGATGATGAATATTGATTGTTGATAATTATTAGAAGTGAATTAGGAGAATTGAAAATGATAGAAATGGTGTTTGTTGTTCTCGGGTGGAATGGTGCTCCTGGCCGAAGGACCGGCTGCCGGTCTAGTGGCCGGCTGGCATTTCACTGCTCCGACCCTTTTTCGTAGAATGATCATATCTCCTTCGTTACTTGCTTTTTTTGGGCTTGTGACCACTCGTTGGAACCGTAAGAGGATAAGCTATCACCTCGACTTAGAATTTCTGCATTCCCATATCTAGAACTCTAGTTATGACCGTTTCAAGTGGACCCTTGTTTTAGTTAGTTTCCAAACTCGGTTTTTGTGTGTTGTTGTGCTCCGAGCCGGGGTACCGGCCGCCTCCCTCCACCCCGGCCTGGAACACGGCTGTGTTTTCTTCTTGAAATTTCTAAATCTCGTAATTTATAATAGTTCGCATGATTCGTTTATCGTATAATTTTACGTAGTGACTGATAATATTCATGTTTTGGATATATGATATTCTATTCGCTTGTATCACATGTTTCGTGACGGTTTTCGATATATCCCTCTTTCGAGTCGGTTTTACATATGTTATGACTTGAGCACTAATGATCATGTGCTTTGAACTCTCATTTCCCGGCTACACCTTATACTCGTTAGACTGGAATGTCGGAGCGATGGGGTGTATCCTTGATGCTTGTATGCATGTTTCGTGGGGATATGACGACGTTGTTAGGAGGTGAACGCAATGCGTTGATCGACCCGGCCGTCAAATGTTGTATACTTGCGAGGTGGTGTTATTGCATGTAGCGTACTAGCTTGACTTTTGACTATAGATCTCTTTCCGCCTCTTTCGTGAAGGTTGACCGAATTTGGGGTACTCGGTGTCTATGATTGACCGAGTCTTGGATGTGGAATGTCTTACCACATGTCGAATCGGAACATGTCTTATTCCGAGAGTCTGGCCAGGTTTAGACTAGGACCGTATTATTATCGTCGTCCTACCGAGAGGATTAGAGTCTTGTGTGTACGAAACGTCTTATCGTACATGATTCCAGGAAACGTCTTATCCTGTGAACTTGCTTTGTCTAGGTCATGAGTATACGAAACGTCTTATCGTATACGGTTCCGGAAAACGTCTTATTCCGTGAGCTTCCATTGGCTTGTCTTGTTATTGTACACGATGCTAGTGCGTTTCATTTACCGTGAGAGATGTCGTTTTTGTGTCGGTGTGTTTGGATGGATGACTACATGAATGATTATATATTTGATCATTGAATGACTTGGCATGGTTTGGTTGTCGAGTCTCAATCTTATCAAACTTATACCGCTAACTGTGAGATGTAAGCCCTAGTGAGCGTATTCGGTTGCCTAAGAGTGTCTTCCCCGAGTCTTGAATAACATGATGGTTCCTCAATTTGATTTCCATATGAGCTTATCATTATATATTGGATTGCCTATTTATTCTTATCGTAACTCACATGGATATCTATATATGCATGCTTTCACTTTTGTATTTCCTTATATGTACGTTTAATGTGATATGGCTGGGAGAACCCGGAGTTACTCCCCAGTGATTGTGGCGTTCATGTTTTTCATGAATGAACAGGTTGCTTGCATGGATGGCTTTTTGCTTATGCTATTTTGGGTTTGGGTGTGAGCTAGCGGGCGTTGTCCCTGGATGAAACACCTCTAGACGTTGTTTAGCTAGTTGCTAATTACTTTGTCTTTTGTTAACACTTTGAGAGACTACGTCTCTTGTGGTATTTTTATTTAGTTTGTAATATTTTGACACTCCTCGTATTTTTCTATCTTGCATGTATAAAGGTTTTAAAAATACCGTATTTCCGCAGTTTACTTCACATGCTTGTATGTTTTATATTTCCGCATTCGCGAGGGTTGTCACAGTTGGTATCAGAGCTTTATCGCTCCCGACGCACACACGTGAACCCTAAACTTAAATCACTTGACCTTGAAATAATAAATGAGAGATGGGTAGACTTAAGGACCTAAGTTGGTAGTCTTTGGTGTACTTGATGTTTGTTAGGTTCTAACTTGTTTGTTGATTGTGTTGAGTGATTTTATGTTTGTTTGTATCTACCGTCTTAAGGTGGATCATTGTGTTACTTAGAAAAAGTATCCTTTACCGAAGTTTGAAGATTTACAAGCCTAATTGAAGTGTATTTCTTCTTCATCTATGAATTTTCTCGTCCTTATTGTTTTATGCTCTCTTTCTTCTATCTAGGTGCTTCTTTCTCTTCCATCTTGTTTGCCTCTTGGAAATTACTCTTGATAGTTCCTCCATCTTACCATTGGTATCCTTACCTTCCTCTTGTAACATTTTTGTGGATGCCATACCCATTTTTTTGTGGTATATTATACTTGGTTGGAAGAACTTTGAATTTTGTGGAATATTAGTGATTGTTAGAATGAATTTGTCATTTGAGGAAAATGGTGTAGATCTAAATTCACCCTATATTGATGATTGGTTGTAACTCTAAGGAAAGGTAGTAAGATAAGTTTGATGATTTTAATGCTTGATGTTTGTCATGACTAATGTGTGGATAGTTCATGATATTCGATGGTGTAAGGTCGAATGAGTTGGCTATGACTTTTTAACTCATTAGTAATTTAGTCTTTTGGACTTAGAAGTTTAGTATTGTTTTGAAGACCATGCTTATGATAGGTCTAATTGGTGTAAATAAGTAATTTTGAATGATATCTTGAGGTGCGAAATGCTTTTGAGATTAAGTGACGTCTTGTGTTTTCCTATTGTGTGTTTGTGAGTATAGGCTTGGTGGAAAAGCATTTGGCTATAGTTCTTGGATTTAAAGATATGATCTTATCTTATGGTATCGGAGACTCGTTTGAAGTAGTAAGGTTTCGGTAAGTTGAACCATCTTACTTGAGGATTATAGATATGAGCAAGATTCGATGATGTGAGCTATGATGGAAATACCTTGGGACGTTAATGATGATGTTTGACTTGAGGTTTTACTTTGTTAAAAATGAACTCGTGGGCTATATGATGTTGATAATGACGTTTTGTTCGGTGTTCTACCTTGAGGGCCGTAGGAGTTGAAAAGAGATTTGTATGGAAAATTCCTTATTTGTTTTTCGGTTTTGAAACCTTTGAGAATGTGTCAAATTATGGAGTTGAGAGAATGTTACTATGCTTGAGTTGCAATTCCGCAATTGGGAATCCGTGTGATATGAAAGGATGGATGAATTGGGTTGTAATCGAGTTGTTTAAACTAGGTGTACCTTACTTTGATAATTTGTGGTACGAGGGTCCCTTGTAAGAGACCTTTGTTATTGGGATGAGTTGCCTTGCTTTCACCCTAAGTCAGAAAAGAGAAATTTTGTGGATTAAACCTTAAACCTTTACCCGTGCCATTGTCCCTTTTCATTTCCATTCTTGAATGTTTTTGTCAAGATTGATCTTTAAGAAATCGCATGCTCGTATCTTCTTTCTTACTCGGATATCTTCATAACTCTACTATCTGATTTGTCTCTTGCTTATGACCTCGTTATTTTCAGTGTCCCTCCCTCGTAATCTCGTGCCTTATTTATTCTCGTGTTCTCCTTCAGATTCCGTATCGTTTTCTATCTCGTTGCTCCTTCATCTTTTCTCTAATGGATTGGGTATTCCATTTGTAAGGCTCAGAGAATAAGTGTAATGTATTTTGGAATTCTTAGGTTAGAATATGTGTTTTTGGATTGAGCAAATTTCAGGTTGTATTTGATCATGGAAAATAGGACTTACGTTGTAGGATGAATCCTAATAGTGATAATACATCTTCTCCTAGTAGTTTTGGATTTGGGGCTTGGTACTCTAGTGTTATTTTGAGAACTTAGTTAATCATTATAATAGTTCGTTGTCGTTGGGTACTATAACGGTTGCTTGGTATGTCATTTGGGAATTAGATGTCTCTAATTGGTGGATTTTAAAAGAGACTTTGCTTTAGGGAAATTGAGCCGGTACCCAAAGTTTGAGGAGTATTGTTATAAATGAAAATCGATTCATTTTGAGTTTTAGATGAATTAGATGATTTGAATGGTTGTCTGATTGCCAAGTGATTGATCATTTGTGGTTTGGAATTAGTAATTTTCTTTTATTCTTTAGGAATCATAGTTCAAGATTGAGAAATGTTCGTTGCAAGCTTTGGATAATGAATGCTCAGTTGTTATGGATTATAGAGTTAGAATGGTGAACCCATTTATCTTGAGGATTAGTAACCACCATAATTTGCTAATGTGACTATTTATATTTGAGGCTTCGAGCGTAGTAATGATCGAATTAAGGATGTTATGGCGTATTAAAGAGTCCTGATAACCGATAATGGATTGTGGATTTTCCCTTATCATGCGACTTTGGATGAGGCTAGTTGAATCTTAGATAATTATGTTTTGTTGCGTGGATTGTGTTTTGACTTTCGAGGATGAGAAAGTTCATTGTAAAACGTCGATGTTTTCGCAAGCCCCTCAAATTCTCCAATATGAGGCGGCTACGAAATTCTTTGACACCAAGCTTCAAAGGGGCCAAACGGTTGGCCCACACATGCTCAAAATGGTTGAGCACGCGGACACCTTAGAGCGTCTAGGGTGCAAAATTCCGAAGCAATTGGTGGTGGGTAATATCCTTCATTCACTCACGCCCAAGTTCTCCCAATTTTGGGTGAACTATAACATGAATGGCATGGAAAAGAGTTTCCATGAACTCCATGCACTCCTCACCCAAGCGAAGAGGGACATGGAGGCAAGTGGGAGTGAACCCAAGGATGTTCTTTCCATGAAAATGAAGAACATCCACATTGCTTGTTCAGTAGTTGTTTCTTCGGACCCTAGGAGGTCAGGTATAATTTTATCGCTCCTTTATAGTGATGAATTCTAAAATGCGACTTATAAAAGATTGTTTTTAATCCCAACTTCTTGATATGGCTTAGAGTCATACGATTCGTAATGGACTCCATGCATGATGGTCAGGTATGTGACCTGGTAAATTTTACTTGAAGAAGTACGACCTCTTCAATGTAAATTGATTTTTAAGATCGAAATTTGCATGGATGAACATTAAAATGTTTTCAAAGATAACTTTGTAGGCAAAGAGTTTTGCACCAACCTTAATTCTTTGATCCATTCGAATATACTTAGCGATTACAACATATCATAATAGTATGATGTCAATTGGACCTCAAGAACCACCTTCTTGAATACGATTCTAGAAGAGGTAGTATATTTTATATTCACCTGTGGGTTCGTAGATCCTAATTATCCTAAGTTAATTTGCAAGCTTAAGAGTATGTCTTAAATAAGCACAAAAGAGTTGGAATTAGTGTGTCAATCATGTTGCAAAATATTTCTCGATATCTCGAGGAATTATGTTTATACATGAAGTTTAGTGGGAGTAATGTGGTGTGCATCAGTCTTAGATGTGGAGACATATTGATCATTTTAGATGATGGAAGATTTTGGAGAAGTAGAATACATCTTTTAGATATCTGGATTTATGGAGATAAATCTAAAAGGATATTAGCCTAGTCTGGGTAATTATCTTTGACCAGGGCTTGCGACAGGCCCGATCAAATTTTGGCGCCGTTGCCGGGGAGTACGGTTTAGTTTTCCTTTTTCTTGTGATTTTTATTGCAATTAGTTTTATCTAGTCTTTAGGAACCCAAATTCCTTCAGACCTCTCTTGATTTTTCATCTTAGCTTTTCAATCTTATGCCCAGATCTTCTAGACTAGGGACCCTTATCTCTTTAGACCCCGATCTAGAAAGGACTCTGCGTAGGAGACGAAAGCTATTCAACGAAATCTCAAAAGCTTTTGATACTTCAAGTTTAGACCGTATTCGTGAGAATTACTCGGATATTTTATCAAATTTTGAAGGAGAAGAAGATCCATTCTCATCTCCATTCGCAAAAACCAATCAATCTTCAAACAACTTTTAATCTTCATCTTCACAAAAAAAATTGGTTCGACTTTCAGACCATTCCAAACCAACTGCAGATACACTTCCAAGGGGTATTACTACACCCCAAATCACAGCCCAAAACTTTGAAATCAAACCTGCCTTCATCAGTTTAATAGAAAGAAGTCAATTTGGTGGCAATGCCACAGAAGATCCCAACCTTCATATTCAAAACTTCTATGACTATTGCTCCACAATTAGACAAACTGGAGTATCCCAAGAGCAGATTAGGGAAATGCTCTTTCCCTTCTCTTTAACAGGAAAGGCTAAACTTTGGATCAATAGCCTTGACCGAGTTGCCTTAGGAATAGCCGACTGGGATAGTCTAGCTCTTGCTTTTTATCAAAAGTACTTCCCACCAGAACGAACCGCACTCTTACGGAGTCAAATCACTGGATTCCGTCAGAGAGGCGATGAAAGCCTTTATGAGACATGGGAAAGATACAAAGAATTAAAAAGAGAATTCCCTCATCATGGCCTTGATTCATGGTTCTTAGCTATCACCTTCTACAATGGTTGTTGTAGCGAATCGCGTCGTATCCTCGACTCCGCTAACAATGCTCGTTTCGATCAGATCGATGTAGAAATAGCTAGTGCAACTATCGAGTCAATGTCAATTCACGACTCTTAGTATAGCAACTCACGTGCTATGCCTCTCAAAATCAAGCAGGAAGATTCTAGCAAAGTAGCATTCCTAGAAGCCCAATTAGCCCTTCTGCAGCAACAAGTAGGAAGCTCTTCCCAATCCAAGGAACATGTTAACGTCACTAACCACGTAGTGGTATGTGAGACATGTGGGGTTGGAGGACACAATTTTCAAGAATGTAGGAGTTCGCTAGAGCAAGTCAATGCCTACCAAGCATACAGGCAGGGCAATGCTTTCTCAAACTTCTATAATGAGAACACAAAGAACCATCCTTTTTTGTCCTACAAAAGCACCAACATTCAGAATCCCCACCATCAGATTCAACAACCATTCATACCACATCAACAGAAGCCCTATAATCCACCTGGTTTTCAAAACCAGAGACCTCCATTTCAACCTAACTTCAATCAACCTTACCAACACCAACACCCAACCTCAACACCAACCACCCCAAAATCAAAGCCAACCCAATGACTCAAGCCTGAGCAAAATTGAATCCATGCTTCTCCAAGTTGTTCAAAAACAAGATTCAATGTTTGCTCAACTTCAAAAGAGTGATCAAGCTCAAAATGCTGCCATCAAGATGCTTGAAACTCAAATAGCCCAATTGGCTGCCTCTAATACCCAAAGTAAACAAGGCCAACTCCCACCTCATGGTGAGCAACCAAGGGACACCGCTAATGGTATCACCCTTAGGAGTGGTACCACTTCTAAGGAACCTCATCAACCCAAGGAAACAATAGTTGAGCCAACACCAGTAGAAAGCCAAAACGATTCCCAACCATCCACCGCTAAGGAAGCGGAAAACAAAGAAAAGAAGGATGAACCTGTGAAGGAACCCATCAAAATCCAAGTTCCATTTCCCCAACGCTTGAGGAGAAATCATAAGGAAACCTAGTTTAGCAAATTCATGGAAGTGGTGAAAAACCTCCAGGTAACGGTTCCCTTCACTGAATTGATAACTCAAATCCCTTGATCGGGCCTTTCGCAAGCCATGGTCAAAGATAATTACCCAGACTAGGCTAATAACAAATTAATGTAATTAGGGAAGTAGGGGTCGATCCTCAGGGAGATGGTGTTTCCTATAGAATGTGAAATGTCTTGCAATTGGGTCTTATCTAACGAGTATCTGGGTTTTGGGGTTTTGATTTCTAAACTAATAAAAAGCATAAATGGAAACAAAATAAAAGCAAATCAAAACGAAAACAATAAAGCAGGTGATGAATTAACAATGGTAAAAAGAATCTAGGGAAGTAGGTTCACACATGTAGATTAACATATTAATGAAATTGGATTTAGAACATGCTGATAATTCATTGTGAGTTTGTAAGAATGATGTGTTCATTACAATCATAGATCAGATGGTCTAGCAGGCCTTTAGGCAATTTACTAGGTCTTAATCTACCATGTCATGCTTTGTCTATTCAATTCACGTATTTCTAATTTGGAAAAGAATTCCATTTTAGTCAATGATTTTGATCAGGAATCGTTAACTATCGTTATAGTCCAAACATGCATAGACACAATGTTTTAGAAACACAATTTTTTTTATCCAATTATCATGTTTTAATCAACCTACATGGCTACCCTACACCCTAGAAAAACGACTACTCACTCATGGTGATGTTTAGATCTAAGATGATGTTAATAATAAAAACTAGGAGAGACATGTTTATTTGGTTTTGATAATATTTTAAGACTCTCTAATTGGCGATAATAACGACGCTAAATTGACAATCTAGGGAAATGAAATGATTACAACAATATTGAAATTGAATCTAAAATAACATGTAAAGAAAATAGCAATCAAATAAGAAACATAAAGACTTTAAACAAAAGATAAAATAGGAATACCTAGATGACGATCAACAACGACAATGATGAAATATAAACAACCATAATAGAAATTCCTTGCATAGAATAGTCGTTCCACGAATTACAATACTTGAACCACATAAAGTAGATTACAAAGATGGAACTTTTATTGATCTAGGCTAAGGATTTGATGTTGAAAAGACAGAAATAAACTAAGAAACTAAGGACAAAAAGGAAGAAGAAAATGATCTAGACAAGAGAAGAGAGGCTAGGTTTCTCTCCTCCTAATCTAGGGTTTCTAATTGTGTGGAGAAGTGTGTAGAAGTCTAGAGAGGTGTGTTGAGAAGTGTGTAGAAGTCTAGAGAGGTGTGTTGAGGAGTGGTGGCTGAGGCATTCTTATATAGCAGTAGGTTTCGTGAGGAAGGGGTCATGCATTGAACATATATGACAAAATAAAGGAAGTCGAAGCAAAAGCTCGGAACAGCAAGGATACCCGATCGGGTACACTACTTACCCGATCGGGTATGTAGTGATCTTGGTCCATTGACTTTCGTTTCATCTCCCCTTACATATGACTTGACTTTCATTATCCCCCTTGACCTTTTGAGTCGGGTTTGTTGATAGGGTTTGATGTAAAATGATGATTTATTCGCCTAACTGATCGATCTTCTGACAACTGCGAAATCGTCTTTGCTTCTTCTTTCTTTTGAATCAGTGAACCTTCTTGAAATGCCTTTGACTTGGTCAAGCTTGCTTCTCAAATCGTCGGGTTCTAGGCAAATGCTCGGGAATATAGAAAAAGGGCGTAGAAACGTCACTTTCCCTACAAAACAGGTTAGAACATAGGTATTCGCCTAGAAGACGACATTAGCTTATAAATGGTTTAACAAAGCACAAATGACATACAAAACCGAGCTAAATTGGGGGTTAAAATCATGCAAATATTCACTTATCAACAAATAGTGACTTAAGTAAATACAAGGGATCCCGATCCCTTGATAAATACACAAATAAGAATAATAAAAACTACAATAGACTACAATGCTAAGGGTGAATCGCTGTAACTACAATGCTCGCTAGCTCACTCGTCAAAACCCCATGCAAACACCAACCTGCAACCTAGGTAGCACGAACACTTCTCCTAATCGGCCGTCCTTTGGCGGACACTATGTCGGACACACAGACAATTATAAACAAGGAATGAGAGGTCGAAAACTAAAAGAGATTGATTCAAAGATGAGTTTGGGTAGAAAATGAGAATGAATTATTGTCAAAGTCAAATTTTACCTTCAATTATTTATATTTAATATCAAATACTAATACTAAAATAAAATCGTACGTTGTTTGTAACTATAAACTATAACCTATATATATTATTAAATTTAAATAGCGTGTCCCGTGTCCTAAATTTCACGAGATGCCGTATCACGTGTCCGTGTCGTGTCCGTGTCCGTGTCCGTTTTGGTGCTACCTAGATTGCAACCTGTTCATTCATGAAAAATGAATGCCACAGTCAGTGGTGAGTAACTCGGGGTTCTCCCAGCCATATCACATTAAAACAAGCATAATCAGAGCATGTAAGCATACATCATCATACGTATATAGATATCAAGCCAATTACAACGATAACATTTCATAAAAACAATATAAGCATGTGAAGAGTAACAATGATATGATCATCATATAGAGAAAACTAGGGAAGACTCACCTTGCCAACTATATTACTAACGATTTGCATCTCACCGCTAGTAACCATATAATCGAAGAGGTTGGAGACGTGACACATACAAGATATTAATAGATATCCAAAAATCCAATACACATCCAACAACCATCATGTGAACCAAACATACTCTCACGGTAAATGACATGCACTAGCATCTGTACATTACAAGACATGTCTAATGCAAGTCGAGGGGAGAAATGTTTCCCTGAACCGTATAGGATAAACATTTTGCATACTCATGACTAAGACGAACAAGTCCACGTGATAAATGTTTCCCTGAACCGTATACGATAAACATTTTGTATACTCAAGACTCTAATCCTCCTGGTAGGACGTCAACAATAAAGAAGTCCTAGTCTAAACCTGGCCAGAATCTTAAGATAAACCCTCTCGATTAGACATGCGATAAACCTTCGCATCCAAGACTCGATTCTCCGGCTAAACCACAAGGAATCGAGTACCCCAAATTCGGCTAAACCACACGAAAGACGCGGAAAGAGCACAAGTACCATCTTCCGGCTAAACCACACGGAAGATGGGTCAAGATAAAACAAGAAAGTACGCTTGATAAGTGATATTTTGTACTGATTTATCCCCCGTTTTAGCTCAATTTCCATACGATTTATGCACTTTGTTAAGTGATTAACAAGCTAATATTGCTATTCTAGTTGTTTTGCGTGTTTTGACTCGTTTTATAGGAAATGAAGCGGTTTTGCTATATTTTCCTACTTTATAGAGCAAAGGCACTAGGATACGAGTTTTCAAGGAATTGATGATAGCCAGTTCACGATTTGATTACGATTCCGCTGCATCCTTCCTCGAATGGACTCAATTTGGATTTTGGCTTTGAACTTCAAAAGGAAACATCAACCCAAGCCAAGAGAAGATCAACCCAAGCCAAGAGAAGATCAGCCCAAGCCCAATTCCGTATTGCATTGACCAAGACCAAGGCATAGGATTTCGTGCCTAAGATGAAAAGACGGAAAATCCATCTTACACATATACCCGATCGGATTGCCATATACCCGATCGGGTATTTCTGCAAGTGGACGTTACTTAGCTCTTCTTCAACCGAGCTTAAATGTGTTATTTAATGCTTTGACTAGGGTACGAATTTGGACGAGGGATCAGCAGCCATGCAGTCCTATAAAAGCCAATGATCATCACACACAATGATCATCCAATTATCCATTATCATCTTATACCTTATCATACAATAACACATTTCATAGTTTATTTCTTTCTTAAAAGTTTTAGAATATAGTTTATTTCTTAGTATTTCCCTAGTGTTTTCATAGCTTTTGTTATCGGGTATTTGTTCTTTACTTTCATTATTACATATTCATATTCCAAACTCGGTAATTCTCTATCTTTTACTATGCAATTTTCATCATGAACCTTAAACTAATTAGTGTTATTTTCATACTACTGCTATTAGGAAATCAACCTAAAATTAATCTAGTTAAAACCAAAATATTGTTTAGCATACCTCATTACATTTTACCTAATCATATAATCCTAAAAACCACCATTAAAATCATTAATAGTATAATCACCATAATCACCTTAGTACTTATATTTCATAGTCTAATTTCCTACATCTTTTTCTTATTAATTTACTTAATCACATGATCACATAAATTAGACTTAATATTGTAAGATTAACATTGTGTAAATAAAATAAATAGAGTTGTAATATTGAAATGATTCACGAGTTGAATGAATTAAAAGAAGAGTAGATACCATTTGAACCATCTAGTTGTTTCTTCCTTTGGTCGTGTCAAATTCTATAACTATGTTTAGTGGCCATAAGCAATTGTTTGTATTAGTCGATTTCTATCTTTATAACGAGAGTTGGGATAGGAATTAGGACTGCCAATAGGGGTTTACTGACCTAACCATGCTGAAAGGACGTTAGGACCCACTAAAAGGTCGGTACGAATCCGAAAGGAATATACCGCTACAAGGCCTAGACAATCATAGTAATTCTAAATGTTGGTATCAATGAAACTTTTAATTAGTTTTACATGTATTTCTCTTTCACTTTTTCAATTTGATTAGTTAGTTTATTTTACCATTTAGATAGTTTATTTTATTGTTATCTAGTTAGTTTACTTTATCGTCTTTCTATTTCCGTTCTTAGATAGTTTACTTTATTATTATTATCTAGTTTATTAGTTTAGTCATATAGTCTTTCAATATTGCCATTTAAATATCGCTTTAGTTAGATTTTAAATACTGTCACTTGGATCAGAATACTTCCCCGATCGGGTACGTGACAATCCGATCGGGTAAGTCCTCTGTTTTGAGTTTTACATTCTGCAATTTACATATTTGTCATTTACATATCGTCATTTACATACTTGTCATTTTATTTTATGTTAATAGTTTAGAACACCACCTCTAATGACTCGAACTTAAATAAAAACCATTCCATAGCAATTCATAGTTAACACGTACTCCCTGAGGATCGACACCCTACTTCCCTAATTACATTCCTTATGTTGTTAGCCTAAGTGCGGGTAATTATTTTTGTATCGGGACCGCGACATAACCCGACCAACGCTACATGCAATGACACCACCTTGCAAGAATAAAACATTTGACGGCCGGGTCGATTAACGCTAAGTGTTCGCCTCCCAATAACGTCTTCATATTCCCACAAACATACCAAATGATGTACCTCTATCGCTCCGATATAAAGTCTAACTAGTATAAGGGTACAAACAGGAAATGAGAGTTCAATATCATCCAACGTCCAAGACTCAACCGACTACTCAAGGCATACACAACTTAAATGAGTTAAACATCTAAAACTGTCACTAAGCATGTGAGTAAATCATGTGAGATACGATATAGTTCTTATATAAGTATTCTAAGTCATTTCATAAGATTTTAATGTAAACAAATCATAAAAACCGTTGCATAGGAAGACATGTGAGAAAAAGAAGAAAAGGAACTCCAGGGGGTCCCCAACCGGTTAGGCAACCGGCAGCCGGCCGACCGACTAGGCGACCATGCATACTCCAAAATTTCACAAAAGAGGCAAGGGGCTCCTGGCCGGTAGGCCAGCTGGGCACCCAGGCACTTCATCAAAATTCGACCACATCTTCAGGGGGCTCCCAGTCATTCGGTGGACCAAGGGCCGGTCGGCCGGCTCGGACCAAGGCACACTTCAAAAATTTAACTAAAACTTACAGGGGACTCCTAGCTAGTCGGTCGGCTGGGAGCCTCTGCTCCAAAAATCTCCCTTCAAATCCACATTTAAGTATCTAAAGCTTAAACCTATTTACATTACCAACATCAAACCACCACTAATCATCATTCCTCACGTATCATACCACTCAATCAAACAATAAAGAGGTAATTAATCCATCATTAATGACAATGAAACATACTTACAAGGTAACAAAGGAAGTACAAACCACTAATTTTCACCATATTGAGTCAAGTGAAACATAACTCAACAATTCAACATGTAAGAATCATAGGTTTATATCAATAACCAACAAGGAACTCGTCTCTCTCATAAATACTATCCTAAAACACATAGAAAGCACATAAAAACGCGATATCGAGAAACCCGTCAACATTACCTTATTAGCACTCCTAATAATGAAATCCTCAAGCAAGACAACGATACCAACAAATTCGTTAACGCAACTCTCCAAAACTCCACCTTTTAATGACAATTAACATGATAAGAAACTAAAACTGAAACTATGGAAAAATGGTCTTAAAATAAAGTTAAAAGATTCAATCTTTTCTTACCTAGAAAGAAAAATGACGGTGAGAGAATTCCGGAACACTAAACGGAATTAAATTTCGTTAAAAAACGAAGAAATTATGTCTGTCTTAAGATTAGATCTAAAAGATGGGTTTTATAAAAATTTGGAGGAAGATGATATTTTATGGTATGAAAAGGGAGAGAAGCATGAGAGTAGAAGAATGATGTAAAAATCATGAAGTTTCGTTGAGAGACTAATAAATGGCATTCGTCTTATGTTTTTTGGGTTATGGAGGTTTAATGGAGGTTTTGAGTTGATGAGAAAGATGAAGAATGCTGAAAAATGAGGAGGAAGGTGGAGTTTTATGGTGATTTTGTTTTGAGAAGGTGAGTAGTAATAGGCCCAATGTTCAAGGTGTGGTTTTACTTACTCGGAGTTCGAGTATAGTTCGATTATGGGCGCATAACGGATTGAAATGCTACGGTTTCTACCCAACGAAAATAATTTCAATTTTACATTAATATAAAGCTACGAAATCATAAATTATTGATTTAAAAATATTTTAACCAATAAATGTAAAAGAGAATTTTATAAAATTAACAACTTTAGTAAATACCCATTATTATAAAATCGGGGGTTTTACAATCACCGCTCCTTTTAAAAGTTTCGTACTCGAAACTTGAAAGCAGAAAACAAAAATTACAAGGACAAAAATCGGTATCTCAAAATTTGGCATCCAAAAAATTTACAAGGAAATGGTATTTCAAAAACGAGACCTTTTTTCCAAAAATGTATAAGAAAATTTTTCGAAGGTGCCAGTTTCTTTATGTGGAACGAAATAGCTCTTGTTATGTACGCAAGAACACTAACAGTGCAGAACTAGTTATTAGACGTCTCCAATAACGAGTCCTACCATCCAACCAAACGCAAAATCCAAAATAAGGGTAACATAAAACCATTTTCGCAAAATGATAGTACAAAAATGCATTTTCAGACTTCTTCGAAAGGGTAAATTTAAAACACAACATAAAAATTTGCAAATTTTCTTAAAGGGTAAACTCAGGATAACAAGACATTACACGCACATAAAGACAACTTGAGCATCAAACTCGCAATCCTGGTTATAAAAGATACAGACAACGAGTAAAATGAAACAAACATGGCTTATTGAAAAGAGTAAAATCGGAAAGAAGGACAATGTTCAAAGAGTAGCTAATTGAATAAGATCAATTTGAAAGGCAAAGAGAGGAATGATGAACATAGATATATTTTATTCCCGAAAGAAAACTTATCGAGATGGATAAGAGAGGAATGAGCGATTAAGCATACGCTCAAGGGAAGGAAAATCTATGCAAGAGGGAAAATTAAACACTCTACTCCAAATACCAAAGCCCTCCTAATCGACTTCTCGGGCAAATTTACAAAACAATCTTATTGCCACAACCTTACAAAGGACTTCCTCAAATAGATAGCTCAACTCCACTACTACGCTAGCCCTCAAGGAGATGTAACTCACCTCGGTTACATCTTATCCATTTCAATCATTAAATCTCTACTAAAATCCTTCATAAACACGAGATCTAAAGCCACTAACCCAATTATCCAATTGTCATACACGGATTCGCGACCACGTGCCAGGATGTGGTGTGAGGAACCACTGTTGGGCGCGCTTGAAAAGGGACAAACGTGAAAATACACATTTGTGGAGTCGCCACCAATTTTTGTGGGAAGTTGGAACCGTTCGAATATCTCATGCCATGTCAAGACATAAAGCAATGACATGAACACTAAGAACTCGTTACCCTTAGCATTCTATGCCTAGAATGACTCTCGTCGATGCCAATGAATATGGATGTTCACAGAGATCTGGGGTAAGGGGTAAGCGTACGTATTAGGAAGTTCTTTAATCGAACACCTAATCTCGCCCGCCTCGATAGCGGCCTCTACTAATGATTAGGGAAAATCTTCTGTACTTGATATGTTGTCGGTTATATGCATGCTATGCAACATCCACGTTTTAACCCTAGCATGTGAGCTTAGATTATGTCGGTGAACATGTAGTTTAACAATCAATTATGTCGAAATAGGAATTAGATTGATTACATGTGAGAAGACAATTAAATCATACAATCGTTACAATAATTAATGACTTGATAAAATTACAAACGAATTGCAAAGATTACAACGGATCTCGGGATCTATGTCGGAAATATGTCAGAACAAAGATTTGAAAGAAAAAAAAGAAAAGAATAAAAAATTAAAAGACGGATTAGCATTGATATTCGGGTTAATAGTTGATTAAATACGTAATTAAGCTACTTCGAGACGACAAAGGAAGATCAGAGACATAATCCAACCCAGAACGGGCGCAGCACCTGATGCGTCATCAGGAAGAGGCGCATCACCTGGTGCGTGTGTTCTAGAGGTCTGTTCTGGATGTGAAGCCAGAATCGCGATCAGTTAGTGTTCATTGGTAATTTTACGGTTTATTATCTATTTATAAGTCGAATAAAGATGATTTAATAGATTAATTTGCACTAAATTATATCGAAGACGAATTTAAAGACTAGATATAAACACATCTAACCTCTAAAGACACGATCTTGATTTAAAGATGACAAAACCCGCTAATATTGAATTATTAGGGATAAAAAACGAACTATCTAAATATGAAAAAGGTGATTTAAAGAAGACTATTAAAAAAGGTTTTAAAAAGGTTTGACATAAATCCGACATGAATCTTACATGAACTAAATAAAGTACAAAGTAAAATACAAAAGATGGGATTATTACACCCGACTTACGTGTTTGACGAAACAAGATTCACTAAGTTGCGTTTTAGTGATAACTCGACTTTAATGTAAATAAAGTGCCCTCGTTAGAGGATCGAAAATCGATTAAGTGATTATGTGTAGTGGTCAAATTGGTAGGTCATGCAATAACGTGACGGGTACCCAGAAGGATCTGAGCTTACGTGATCGACTGATCAAGCACGTAGATATCAAAATGCTTAGAGCAAGGTCTAGAATGCAAAGAGAGAAGAGAAGGGCGGACACTCGCGTGCCTTAAAAGTGAGAACGAAGCTCTCCTTTTATAGGAAAAAATAGTAAGAGTTTTGGAATAACTCGAACTAGGAAAGAAATCTAGAAAATATTCCGGAAACAGGAAAATCGAACTGGGGAATAGGCGCAACAGGAACTGCGACTCTTTGAAGAGGCGCATCACCTGCTGCGTTATTTCCCAAGAAGTATCCTACTTTGAAAGAAAGATTTCCGCGTTTCCTTTATGGAATTAAGGTTGATTTTGAATTTCTTTAAAATAAAATACGGATATATTTTACCAAAAAAGATAAGTTTTGAAATATTAAAATATCCGGAATATTCTCGAGCGTTCAGACTCTGTTTTAAAAGACGGTTTATAGAAAATGAAGCGATTTTTGACCCGGACTCCAAATAAACTCTAATGATTGTCAAAACTGTAAGTTTCTTAAACTCGATATTAGACATTTCTAATATCATATTATTAATAGTTTACTCTTAAACTATATAGACCTTATGCATGCATAACAAAAGATAAGGAAAGAACAATTTCTTACATTGATTATGAAGTAATATGGGCACAATATTTGAACTCCTTTCAAATATTGTTCTTGAGCTATGAAAATGAGGATGAATTCCAAGTTCTTAGTATAAGAACACTCCTATTAGTAGCACCCAAGACAACCCTTTTTAAATCTCTACTAAAATACTACACTAGTATTATTAGTAGTAACCCTTTAAAATAAATCTAATAACTCTATTACTACACTAGTAATTTTATTAGAATATATGAACTTCAAGTTATAGAACTTCTTAAGTTTTAGTGAGAAGTTGGAGAAAAATGTAGAGAGATAAGCAATTTTGCATGAATAAATAATATGAGATAGTGTATTAAATAAATAAGAGGAAAAACAAGCCCTATAGTGGCTTGCTCAAACCGGTCACACACACACCCCACATGGGTGGGGTGTTGTCATTTTCACATTGTTCTTAACAATGTAAGGTTGAGTGTATGGGTCATTGTAGTAATGATTTGTTCTAATTCTTAATTAGAATAAAATTTTAAACTAAAATCCTACCCACTAACACCACAAAACCGGTGCACCCATATAAAGTGGGTGTCCATTTTATTTTTGCAATTTGTCATTTGTCACATATGTGACATGTGACATGTAACATGTAATTAGGCTTATAAATGTACATTTAACTAATTTAAATGCAATTTCATAACAAATAAATTAGACTTAACATTTTAAGTCACATTTAATAATTACATGTAAATAAAATGGGCCATCTCATATTTGGTTAATATAATCTACAACATTTTGTAATTATTATCGACCAATTTCACTTATCTCAAATGTTTCATAAACATAATGCATTCTTAGTAATATAACAATTAAATTACCAAAATGAATCTTATTTAATCATATTACAATAAGATATATTTCTCACTTACAATTTAAACTTGGTTCAATTTAAGGGATTAATTAATCTGTATCGCTATACAATTAATTAATGTACATGATTAGGGGATTGTCCTTTAGGTGTGACCTCAAGGGATCAACTGATCACCACCGTCATACGAAAGTAACGTCAAACTCAATTGAGCCAATCATTACCGATTTATGTTGACCAGTTGACTATAATATTCATCATCCCTTTGTATTCTTATTGTTGAGATTTAATTATGTGATCGCACTATTGTTGAGGACATTTACTCCAACAATCTCCCACTTGTCCGAGACAAGTGTGCGTCACCAATTCTCTTGTCCTATTACAATATCTCCCACTCAATGCACGGTGTCTTGCAGGTCGTACTTGCATTTGATCATATCAAGAGTGGTTTCCTCGATCTGGAGAGTAACTGTCTGACCGGAATTATCTACCATAGATACCTTCCGAGCGTGGCCACGCATTTTCACCTTACTCCTCCTCGAGTGGCCTTGAGATTTAAAACAACCCTGACAAGGGGTGGACAATTCCTATCGCACTATTCCCTTCGAATAGCCACAGCTCATTATGACCCAAAAGATGCCCATTTGACCCCAGTTACGAAGGTCGTAGAGCATAAATCAAAGTCACTCTGAAACTGTGCCACCTTAGGCGAACAGTCTTTAGTCAAAGAATTGACTCAAAAGAATACTAGTAGCTCTTGCTACGACCAGGCTACAAGAATTGCCATAATTCTATAAGCGGTCACTTCCCGACAGAGTGTCTCATACAGTCTGCCTATGTGATCGATTGGTCATCCCTATGACCCTATGACACTTGAACTTGCCATCAATCGCACCACACTATAGTCACTTCGAGGTGTTACTTCATATAAGTGACTATGGGTCAATACAATGTTAATCCAGTTCACTTTAATGGGGTCCAATTGTCTCTACAACCCATTTGGATATAACAAAGTTACATAATTAAAAGTTAAAAATATAACTCAAACGATAAAAGTGATTATCATATATGATTAATAAAAACACAAGTTTTATTTCATATCTCATAATCTAATACAAATTTGGCATGCGTTTAAGACCCATGGAAACAACATGTTGGTCATGCTTAGCCTGCGATAAGGGCTTGGTTAAGGGATCAGAAATGTTATCATTTGTCCCAACCTTACATATCGCATTCTCCTTCCTTTCAATATAATCTCTTATAACATGAAATTTTCTAAGTACATGTCTAGACTTATTACTAGACTTGGGCTCTTTAGCTTGAAAGATTGCCCCACTGTTATCACAAAAGACCGTGATAGGATCCTTGGCAGAAGGAACTACCCTTAGCCCCTCTAAAAACTGCCTTATCCAAACAGCTTTCTTAGCAGCCTCAGATGCTGCAATGTACTCAGTCTCCGTTGTAGAATCCGCAATAACTGACTCTTTGATGCTCTTCCAGCTAACCGCACCTCCATTTATCATATAAATAAAGCCACCTTGAGATTTCATATCATCCCTATCGGTTTGGAAACTTGAATCAGTGTAACCCTTAGCACATAATTCAGACTCTCCTCCAAACACTAAGAATGTATCCTTAGTCCTTCTCAAGTACTTAAGGACATTCTTTACGGCTATCCAGTGACTCTCACCTGGATTGGCTTGATATCTACTTGTCATGCTCAAAGCAAGTTTGGGACTTGGTTGATTTGCCTGAAGATGTAAGACCTCTTCAATGCAAATGGATCTTTAAAGTAAAGAATGGCATAGAAGGACATGATGATGTCTACAAGGCAAGGCTAGCTGCAAAAGGTTTCACTCAAATTCATGGTCTTAACTATGACGAAACTTTTGCTCCTGTAGCCATGCTAAGATCTATTCGGATAATGTTAGCGATTGCCGCATTTTATGACTATGAAATATGGCAAATGGATGTCAAAACTGCCTTCCTAAATAGGTATTTAGAGGAGGAAGTGTATATGATACAACCCGAGGGTTTTGTAGATCCAAAAGATCCTAACAAAGTATGCAAACTTAAGAGATCCATTTATGGTCTTAAGCAAGCATCGAGAAGTTGGAACCATCGTTTTGATCATGTTATAAAAGAAAATGGTTTCACTCGAAGTGTCGAAGAACCATGTTTATACATGAGATTTAGTGGGAGAAATGTTGTCTTCCTTATATTGTATGTAGATGACATACTTCTCATTGGGAATGATTTACCAATGCTTACCTCTGTCAAGGGGTGGTTGGGAAATCATTTTCAAATAAAAGATTTAGGAGAAGCACAACTCATATTAGGTATCCGGATCTATAGAGATAGATCCAAGAGGATATTGGCTTTTAGTCAGGAATCTTATGTGGATAAGATTCTTCGACGATTCAACATGGACAAATCCAAGAGAGGTCTTGTTCCTATGGGTAGTGGGATCTTTTTGAGCAAGTCTCAATCACCCACCAAACCTGAAGAGGTTGAACGCATGAAATCGATCCCCTATGCTTCTGCCGTAGGATCGATCATGTATGTCATGATATGCACACGTCCTGATGTCTCGTATGATTTTCATACATAGAATTCATTTCGGATTTCATGGATTCTAGCCATAAATTGGAATCCGGACTAGAGATGGCAGCTTAGTAGGTCGAGGGTTCATCACTTTCTAAAAGTAACAAGTCAAAATTGTTATTTTCTTCGATAATACCTATGTATCTATCGGGTTGGTGACTAACCCTTCCGGACCTCCTAGGTACAGATGGTATAACAACAGTATTAGACGATGAAGGAACATCTTCTAACGTCTCCTCTTCGGTTTGTGGCTCTTGAACTTCGTCAAGTTCAAATTTTCTCCCACTCTGGCTTTTAGAAATATGTTCCCTTTCTAAAAAGACAGCCTCACTAGACACAAACACTTTGTTTTCTTGAGGTTTGTAGAAGTAGTAACCATGAGAGTTGTTTGGATAACGTACGAAAATGCACTTTTCGGATCTTGGGGCTAGCTTACTGTCGGTCTTTACCTTAACAAAAGCATCGCATCCCCAAATCTTCATATAGGACAAATTTGGGACTTTCCCTTTCCACATCTCATATGGAGTCTTTTCGGTTGCTTTGGTCGGGCTTTTATTTAATGATATTATGGCGGTTTGGATTGCAAATCCCTAAAACGAGTCTGGCAACTCGGTTTGACTCATCATAGATCGAACCATATCAAGTAGGGTTCGATTTCTCCTTTCGGCCACACCATTAAGTTGAGGTGTTCCAGGTGGAGTTAGTTGTGATACAATGCCACAATTCTTCAAGTGTGAATCAAATTCATTACTAAGATACTCATCACCACGATTGGATCGTAATGCTTTGATCTTTTTGTTCAATTGGTTTTCTACCTCATTTTGAAATTCCTTGAATTTCTCAAAAGCATCACTTTTATATTTGATTAAGTAAATATACCCATATCTACTTAAATCATCTGTGAATGTAATGAAGTAGTCATAATTACCCCTAGCAGAAATAGTCATTGGTCAACACACATCGGTATGTATAAGGCCCAATAGTTCGCTTGCTCGTGTCCCTTTACCACTAAAAGGATTACGAGTCATTTTCCCTAGGAGACAAGATTCGCATATACCAAAAAATTGAAAATTAAACGGTTTAATTATACTAGTCGATACTAGTCTTTTGATGCGATTCTCATTTATGTGACCTAATCGACAATGCCAAATGTATGACTCATTTGGATCACTTGACTTGAGTCTTTTTGATTGAATGTTATAGATATCTCTTGTTGAATTAGATGTCTCAAGAACATAAATACCATTAATAGAATTAACTTGGCCTAAAACCAAGTCATTCTTTGAAATCATACAACAATTGTTTTTTATCGCAAATGTAAAACCTTCCATGCCTAACACGTCTACGGATATTATGTTTTTAGACAAAGAAGGTACAAAATAACAATTATTCAAGTACAATTCAAAACCACTAGCTAAAACAAGTACGTAGGTCCCCTTAGAAGTGGCGGCTACCCTTGCTCCATTTCCAAGTCGTAGATCCACATCACCCTTGCCTAGCTTCTCCACGTTTCTTAGCCCCTGTAAATGATTACAAAGGTGAGAACCACAACCGGTATCCAATACCCATGTTGAGGTGGAGGTATAATTTATATCAATAACAAAAATTTCGGAGAGTGTATTACCGAGTGGAATCACTAGTCCATCTCTAATATGCTCCAAGTAGATGGGACAATTCCTCATCCAATGGACCATGTCATGACAATAATTGCATTCATCATTGAATTGCGGACCTTTGGTAGTCTTACTACCTATTCCGTTTCTCTTATACTTTTTACCTTTCTTCCTCTTATCTTTGAACCATTTCATCTTAGGTGCAAGACTTTTCTTGCTAATACTCCCACTTGCTTCTTGATCTCTCCTTTCTTCCAAAGACAAGGATTGCATCTTCTTGGTGAGATTGTCTTCCCAAGACTCTTTCACCAAAAGTTTTGGCAAAGGGGGTTTGGAGGAGGTAACAAAGTTGAGATTCCCGTCGGAACCTATTCCCAAATGAAGTTCTCTAGTTGTATCAAGATTATTTTGAGAGCAAATTTCATCAAATGATTTGTGGTATGAATTAATGGTGATAGGTACGGTAGAATGAGATGTATCCATTGCGGTAAAATGAAACTACAAAAGGAGATGGAGGAAATAATTAACAATTATCGTTTTAAACTTGCAAACATTTTAAACAAGTTAAGCATTTATATAGTGACCTCTACCCAACTATCATAAATGATTCCGAGATCCAAATTTATATCAACTTGGGCACGGTAGGCCGATTCATCCCTTATCAACATAATTCGGTGGATTAACTCTTTAATCGATTCTACATTAGAATTCTCGGTTGATAATATTACTTTAATATTTATCTTAAGCCCGGAACACATGCGGCTACGGTCGCGAATACTTCCGTTGAGCTCAATCCAAATTTCGAAATAATAACATTTATTACCCCACTTACCCAACGTAACAAGTTTAGCACCCCGGTGAGCCGAGCCTACTTCCTTGCGAAATTGGGATTCATGGGTTCTAACATTTGGTAAGGCTTGATCTCAATTATTTAATATGAGAGGTCATGACAATTTATTATCTATCTCGTTTAAGTGAACTAAATTGAAGAATTAATGATAATTTTAATTGACACGGTCGAATCTCGATAAAATATGCATGTCATGTTATGGCGATTTGGCAATGGATGCAAACATACTAAGTAAAATGCAAGCATAAATTAAAACTCCGAGTATGGCCATTCCTAGAATAGAAAATCATATAATCTATTACAAATTCGGAAACCAACTCCTTTGGTCCCTTGAACTTCATAAGCACGCCTCCCAAGGTCACCGACTCTCTCGGAACTCCTTTCCGAATGGCACCGTCTTTGGGAAACTCCGGTTTTACAATTAGTTACAAAATATATAATAAAATTACAATAATTTCCTATTATACATTTGTAAAATAAAATAATACAATAAAAGTGATGCGAGATCACAATAAATTACAACCGAATCAATATTCCCTTACATTTCGGGCAATATCGATTAAAACTAAGGCCATACAAGGAAAAATTACATAATTCCAAATTACATAAACCAAAATATGACATTCATAAATTGAAAATATGACATTCATAAATAAAAATGCAGTATTATAATATGTATAAAACATGCTCATGTTAAATGCCAAATCGCTTTATTTAATGGTTTATATCTAATATAACCCGGTTTTACGGAAATGCATGATAATAACACTTTAAAATCACCAAACAATACTTAAATCATATTTAAGTCCAAGTAAATTATCCCAACTCATTTAGGCCTCAAAAATTAGTCATCACTCAATTTTTGACAATAATTCAACTTGTTGTTATATAATTGCTCATAATTAGACTTTTAAAATCATATTTTAATCAAATAAATCCAAATTTAATTACAATAATTTCAAATTTTGAATTTTAAATTTTTTGTACATTCTGGAACATTTACATGACACTCATAATGTCAAAAATCATGGTTAAAAATTTTGAATCGGTTTTTGAGAAAAATGGTTGCGCTTTAACGGTTTTATCAAATAAAATACATAAAGCATGAAAAAATTAATCATATTAAATTTTCAACTTTAGATCTGAAATTTGGGACATTTAAGAAACCAGGAATAATTTTCTCATGACATGAAATTTATTTTAGCTATATTTGCTAAATAATTCAATATTTATGCCAATTTTACATTAAAAGTTCATAAATCATGCTAGACAAATCACATCACTCTGAAATTTTTCAGTCTGACAGAAAAACATGCATGTGACAACATACTAAAAAGTTCATCATCAGATTCAAAGCGGAAGTATTTTTAACCATTTGACCTTTATTTATTTCATTTTATCATATAAAAATCATAAATCATACGAAATAAATCCAATTTCAAGGTGTAAGTAAAATGCATGTGTGATATTGTGTAAAAATTTCAAGGTCAGAAGATAAGTCTAACTATTTTTAGCATTTTAAACATCATTTTACTCATTAAAATGTAATAAAAAAACTAAAAATCATATTTGAGCACTATAAATTTCCATAAATCATCAAAATGATCTAAAATCATATTAGTACCAGAATATATTAACATGCAAATAAATTTGTGATTTTATCTTATAAAACACAAATTACTAGTTTTCTTTAAGTTACAATAACTCGAAAAAACTAAAAATCGATTATGCATGCAACAACCTTGGCTCTTGATTCCGCTTGTAAGTTTCTTAAACTCGATATTAGAAATTTCTAATATCATATTATTAATAGTTTACTCTTAAACTATATAGACCTTATGCATGCATAACAAAAGATAAGGATAGAACAATTTCTTACATTGATTATGAAGTAATATGGGCACAATATTTGAACTCCTTTCAAATATTGTTCTTGAGCTATGAAAATGAGGATGAATTCCAAGTTCTTAGTATAAGAACACTCCTATTAGTAGCACCCAAGACAACCCTTTTTAAATCTCAACTAAAATACTACACTAGTATTATTAGTAGTAACCCTTTAAAATAAATCTAATAACTCTATTACTACACTAGTAATTTTATTAGAATATATGAACTTCAAGTTATAGAACTTCTTAAGTTTTAGTGAGAAGTTGGAGAAAAATGTAGAGAGATAAGCAATTTTGCATGAATAAATAATATGAGATAGTGTATTAAATAAATAAGAGGAAAAACAAGCCCTATAGTGGCTTGCTCAAACCGGTCACACACACCCCACATGGGTGGGGTGTTGTCATTTTTACATTGTTCCTAACAATGTAAGGTTGAGTGTATGGGTCATTGTAGTAATGATTTGTTCTAATTCTTAATTAGAATAAAATTTTAAACTAAAATCCTACCCACTAACACCACAAAACCGGTGCACCCATATAAAATGGGTGTCCATTTTATTTTTGCAATTTGTTATTTGTCACATATGTGACATGTGACATGTAACATGTAATTAGGCTTATAAATGTACATTTAACTAATTTAAATGCAATTTCATAACAAATAAATTAGACTTAACATTTTAAGTCACATTTAATAATTACATGTAAATAAAATGGGTGTGACCTCAAGGGATTAACATATGTGACAACATTTTGTAATTATTATCGACCAATTTTACTTATCTCAAATGTTTCATAAACATAATGCATTCTTAGTAATATAACAATTAAATTACCAAAATGAATCTTATTTAATTATATTACAATCAGATATATTTCTCACTTACAATTTAAACTTGGTTCAATTTAAGGGATTAATTAATCTGTATCACTATACAATTAATTAATGTACATGATTAGGGGATTGTCCTTTAGGTGTGACCTCAACGGATCAACTGATCACCACCGTCATACGACAGTAACGTCAAACTCAATTGAGCCATTCTTTACCGATCTTATGTGACCAGTTGACTATAATATTCATTCATCTCTTTGTTTTCTTATTGTGAGATTTAATTATGTGATCGCATATTGTTGAGGACATTTACTACAACAAAAACACCGTATCGGCACGTAGATGACGCTCAAGGGTGTTTAGACAAAGTATTTGAGCTATGAGTTGACGATAAACGTACGAACTGTCATAAATCAATTTTATTCGTTATACCAATATGCGGACCAAATCATCACTGGGGTGTTGTGTTGGAGCTAGTGTCCTCCACAGTTAGTGTGATAACAGCTAAGGTTCACAGGGTATACTTTGTATTATAATAAGTTGATTAACGTTTATCGATAACGGTTGGCTTGCTAGATAAGTTTGACGTTATTGTCATTCAGATGGCGGTGATCAACTGATCCCTAAAAGTCACACCTAAAGGATGTGTTTGAGAGATGTGATTATTTGAGAAAATAATCATATTGATGCCTTATTAAATGACTAAAAGGTTAGTCGATGTATTTGACTAAAAGGTTAGGCAATGTGCTGATAATACGATTATTTAATAACGATTAAATAATGTTAGCTGGTAATTGAATATAAAATGTTATATTTAATCCATGTATATAATGTTGGTCTATACTAAATGTAACTGTTATATTTAAGTTGGCGGATATGTATTACATGATATTATTATAGTGTATTGGTCCGGCATTACTCGGTTTATGTGACGGTCCATTACTAGTAATAATTAGAATACATATTACATTATGTACATATTAAATGAGATATGCTAACTACCTAATATAGGTTGAGAGAAATAAGGAAACTAGGGTTTTTATTTTTCCATGCTTTCCTCGTGAATCTCACGGCACAAGTGAGATAAAAAGGAGAAAAAAAATAAAACCCTAATCACTAAAAATCTCACGGCACACACAAGGGTGAAAGGAGGAGAAAAATTCTGATTTTGATCTCTCTTATTCATCTCCATATTCATCATCATTATACACACAAAATTAGAAGTAATTTTTGGGTATACGTTCTAGCACGACGAAGGCATTTCTTGAACCATCTTGGGTGCAACGATTAGGAGAATACCTACTTTGGTATTTGTTCTTAGGCCTTTTGCTAGGACTGAAGGTTATTCCTTAATCTCTTGTTTTATATTATGCAATTTCATTTATGACTAGAAATTCATATAGTTATAATTTCATTATAATCCGAATTATTTAAAGGGAAGTATACCGATATTTCCCACAAGTGGTATCAGAGCTTTAGGCTATGAAATTATTTTATATGTTTTTTCAATAAATGATTGGTATAACTTAAAAAAAAAAAAAGTTGCTGATTTTTTTTCCAGCCGAGATTTTTTTTTTGAGCCGTGAATTTTTTTTTTTTAGGGTTCCATTTTTGATTCATAAATGTTGTTGTTTTAATGTATTAAGATAATAATATAATGAATTAGTTGATGTTTTGATTTAATGAGGATAAAATTGAAATGAAAATGGAATTTGTTTTGGATGTTAAAGAACATTCATTGTGCTAAATTTTTCGGTATGAATATACAAAACAATTATGATTAGTTGAGTATTTTGATAATCGATTAATCATGATTTGGATATTCATTTTAAAAGGTTAATTTGAATCATCTAGTTTGTATCAATGTTTAATAATGATTAGATGTTGAATGTTTGTACTGATCTAGTTTTATTAGCATGATCAAATTTAAAAGATTAATTTGTATCTTATTTTCTTTTACTGTTCACCGTGGCTACGGCCACTGTTCATAAAAAAATTAGGGTTTGTTTTGTTTTTTTTTTAAAACCGAGAAAAAAAAATTTTTAAAAAAAATAAAAAATTTTGGTACCTGCTACTTTTCACGGATACTGTTCATCCGTGAATAGTGAAAAAAAAAAATTTTAATTTTTTTTTGTTTATTGCATTATAAAGATAATGTATGTTGTTTTGTTGTTGTGAAAAAGTTCACAATGATAGATACCCTATTATTTTAAAAAGGTTTAAAATGATGTTGAGTTTAATTTATGTTATACCCGATAATATGAATTAAATTGGATTATGCTTGATTAAAATTGTTGTGTACAATTAAGGAATTGTCACATAATTTTGATCATTTTAAAGGTGGTTTGGATAAATTAATCATCATAATTAATGAATTATGTCTTGAAGGTTTAATTTATTTTGTTGATGCATTTTATTTTGTTGAATGAATGAATGAATGGATGAATGGATTATTTTGGTATTTTTACAAGAGGTTGTAATTTGTATTGCTTAGTGTGGCCTTAGGAGATTGTGTTATCGTAATGATGGTAACATGGTCTTTGATGTATTTTGAGATCTCGAATCTCCCCTTTGTAATCTTTAATTATAATTTTTAAATTAGAATGAAAATAGGTTTATATTTTGTAGTTTTTAAAAATTGTATTTTTGAGAAGACCAAAGATGGAGATCGGATAGCTCACTCCCGCTAAATGGACCAAGATGGAACATGAAGTCAAGCTTCTAGGGTCCATAAGGATGGATTCCAAAGTGTATTTTTGTTCTATTTTGATAGGATAGGCCACACTAGGACGTTGTACTTTGTTTTTCATTTTTTTGTTCTTATTGTTTTTCTTTTGCATGATAGTTAGTGCATCATTTTTCGCCTAAACCAAACAACCTACTACTTAATTGCATGAATATCGACTCATATAGATTGTTTGTTAATTATCATGGACATCCAGACGTCACTCAAAATTCTAAAAGCTATCATCTTAAATTATTCATTCTGAAAATTCTTGGTGGAAGGTGTAGAACTGAGGTATCTACAGAGCCCCCACTTTGACTGAGGCATGGAGAAGGCAAAATTCAAAGTATAGCCATCAGGTTAATCGAAGATTACAACCTGATGACTATGGCGACGCGAGGCGGTTCAAGGGGTCTGAACCAAGGACATGTCGTCAGGAAACTTTTAAGGTCTGTCGACCATCGAGGAGGGTCGTTTAAAATCCATTAGACTACGTATGAAACCTCGCCAACCATAAGAAGGAGTCATACATGAGAATCTTCTTACTTGGAATTGAGGTGCGCAATGAGGCTCGCCAGCCATTGAAAGGGAATACATAATGAGGCTCGCCAGCCGTTGAGTGGGCGCGTTATGAAGCTCGCCAGTCGTTGAAAAAGGCGCGTAGTGAGGCTCGCCAGCCATTGATTGGGCACGTGATGAAGCTCGCCAGCCGTTGAAAAGGGCGCGTAGTGAGGCTCGACAGCCGTTGAAAGGGCGCGTGATGAAGCTTGCCAGCCGTTGAAAGGGCGTATACGAGAATCTTTCTGCTCTGTCTTCAGGCGAACTCTCATTGGGGGAAACACATGTTGAGGTAGAACTCTGCTTGGGAAAGGGCGCAGCAAGAGCTGTGACTCCTGGTGGGGTTTGCTTGAAATTGCTTGACGTGATCGAAAGATCAATATTTGACATTACTATCTCTTTTTGCAGGCGTGGGTGTACTCCTACTTTCCGGGCTTCGCGCCCTAGAGGACGGAGCCTGAGCCGAGAATGTACCCAGTTGTGAGGGATTGGGTGGTGTGCCGTAAGAAGAGCCAACATTCTTGTTATGATGGAGTACGATCGAGGTGGCAGGCGTCAAGCCCCCATCTTACTCCGAGAGGTTGGAGTATACAGATGTGGGTGGGTCGGTGGCAGAATCTTGTGAGGAAAGTGGGCTTCTGATTTTGGCTATCTCCTTTACTTTAGTTGCATAGGAATGCAATTGTTTGATCCTTGTTAGCATCTGAATGCAGGTGGCACCATCTCTGCACGTTGTATCGTGGAGGGTGGCCAACCGGCTGAGGGCTACAGCCATTGAGGCACTTGTAGGCGACCGGGACCGACAGGTATGAACCTCTCGTTCCTTGTTCATTTTGTTGTATTTTGAGATGAGATAACTAAAATGAGGTATTTCTTTGCAGAGAGTAGACCTGGCAAAACTGACCCGACTCGAATAACCCGATCTGATAAGGCTGACCCGAAAGCGACCCGGAATTGTCTGACCCGAGGATGACCTGAAACCCGAATTGACCTGACCCGACCCAAACCCGACCCGAACCTTGACTGACCCGAAATAGACCCGACCCAAAATAACTCGACCCAAAACCACTGACCCATAGACGACCCGATTTGAAATGATCCTAAATGACCCAATTTATTGTGATTAGGGGTGATAAACTGATAATGAGACGAGACAGCCCACGTGCAGCTCATGCTCGGCTTGGTCGAAGTCGGCCCGTGCAAGTTTGGCTCGACGCCGGGTTTGACTTGAAAACTAACTTGATAATTTTGACCTGAAAATGCCCTAAATAAATCGGATATGAATCTAAAATAACCCGACCCAAAATGACCCATACCCAAAATGACCCAAACCTGAAGTGACCCAAACCCAAAACTGACCTAAACCCGAAAGTGACCCGACCCGAAAGCTTGAGCAAACCCGATATGACCCGACCCAAACTTACCCGACCCAAACCCGACCCGTTTGACCCATTTGTCAGGTCTAGCAGAGAGCCTTAGAGCATGAGCTGGCAGAGTCTCGGAGGGAGCTAGAGAGCACAGATACTGAGATTGCTGCTCTCGAGGTTCTAGCTGGGCTCGATTATGAGAAGGACTAGCCGTTTTATTTTTGTTGTAGACTTTGGACTTGTTTTGGATCTGTTTTTGCATATTTTTGATTTTGTTTTGGGCGGAAGCCCCCAGTTGGATGTATATATTTCTTTGACTATATTTGATGGCCTGAGTGCCTTTGCTATTAGATATTTCTTCTGTTCCTGCAGGTTAGCTTAAAATCGGGTTTGGTAGCTAACGGTTTCAGCCGTCATGTTGCCAAAATCACACAGAGATTCACATAAATACATGAAGAATTCACCTATTGCATATTGGTGGCCTAAACTGACGCAAAACGAAAAGAGGTTTACAAAAAGCGGTTTTGTAAAAAGAAATGTATAAGTTTTTGAAAATGTATAAGTGTGAAAGACTTGGGACGAAAGAGGAGTGAAATGATTTCTCTGAATATGTGTGCTCATTTGGCGGCCATGTCGATTTGTGTCTTGAAAAGCGAACCCTACGAGGATTAGGAAATCCAAAATCTTGGTAATTCGGCGTTTTTACCAAATCTACATCCTATAGGAATAGGAAATTATAATCAAATATGAATTAGGAAGGAGCAAAAGCTGGAAATTCTGAGAAGAAATGGAGTTGCGCAAGAGCTCAGCATGCCTTTGGGTAGGGGAGATCATCCTTGGCCTTGATAATAGAAAGGCTAACCGCGAGCTTCCATATTTGAGGAGTCCTATCATTTTGTAGGTAATAATCTTTCTTTCTTTATTTTTTTTCATTTATTTATTTATTTATTTTGCCTTCTCCCTTATGCTACATATATGGTTGATGGAACGCTTGCAATTGATCGAGCCCCCAGTTAATGGGTCAGGATACCGTGCTCGATCCATTACCATGAGGACTAGGCTTTATATGGTGGACTTCACCCGGGTTCCCAACTATTGGGAGAATAACCTGAAAGGTGAAGGTGTCCCACTTATCCGATGGAATGTGCCATGGTGCAAAGGAATATGTGGTTCTTTATTATTCTTGTCGAATTTCAAATGCAAATGCAAATGTCCTTCTTTTCACATTTAAAAATAATGGTAGGTTGAATCCTAAGAAGGATTGCCTACGTATTCATTTTGAAAAAATGAAATCAAACCCTGCGCGTAGTTCGAAAAAATGTGAAAGAATAATTGTACGAAGCAAGAGCTTCTAATGAACTTTAGAAACGGGTAGCATGTGCTTTACTTACTCTCTAAAAGAAGTGCACTCCAATTTATTTGATGACATGAGGATTATCCTGATGTCAAAATGCAAGAGCATAGCGACATTAAATTCAACTGGCCAGAAGCCGATTTTATTTCTTGTCGCATGAGCAACACGTGGGGTTGCGCGAGACGCATTTTCCTAGTGCATGATAAGGGTAGTACCGTTTTAATTGGTTTAGGTTTGTAGGGTTAACAAATTCATTCCCGTCTAAGTCTGTGATTCTAACCGCACCCCTAATAGTATGGATTTGACTAAGAAAGGTCCAGCCCATTTAGGTTTGAACTTTCCTTGTGGATCGACATGTAAGAGAGCTCTGACGAATTTGAGCACTAAATCCCCTTCTTTGATGTTTCGGAATTTATCTCGTTTGTTGAGTGCTCGTTTGATACGTGCCTGGTATGTCTGTACATTGTATAATGTACGCAGTCTACGTTCGTCCAAGAGGACAAGTTCATCATATCTATCCCTCTTCCAATCAGCTTCTGGGATTTGAATTTCTAAGAGAATACGCAGAGAT
Source organism: Heliosperma pusillum (assembly GCA_022085475.1). Taxonomy (NCBI): domain Eukaryota; kingdom Viridiplantae; phylum Streptophyta; class Magnoliopsida; order Caryophyllales; family Caryophyllaceae; genus Heliosperma; species Heliosperma pusillum. Next base: position 49,812 of record JAIUZE010075085.1, on the reverse strand, counting down.
GGGATTTCCAGCTCTACTGGTTGTACAACTTCCATTCCATAGGTGAGATAGAAAGGAGTGGTCCAGTGGGCGTCCTAACTGAAGTGCGATAGCCCCACAACGCAAAGGGTATCTTGCTTGGCCAATCATGTTAATTTTCGATCATTTTCTAGAGAATTGTGATAACATTCTTATTAGATGCCTCTACCGCGCCATTAGTTGGGTTTTAGTGATAGCTCGACTCGAATGTAAAGAAAGTGCCCTCGTTAGAGGATCGAAAATCGATTAAGTGATTATGTGTAGTGGTCAAATTGGTAGGTCATGCAATAACTTGATGGGTACCCAGAAGGATCTGAGCTTACGTGGTCGACTGATCAAGCACGTAGATGTCAAAATGCTTAGAGCAAGGTCTAGAATGCAAAGAGAGAAGAGAAGGGCGGACACTCGCGTGCCTTAAAAGTGAGAACGAAGCTCTCTTTTTATAGGGAAAAATAGTAAGAGTTTTGAAATAACTCGAACTAGGAAAGAAATCTAGAAAATATTCCGGAAACAGGAAAATCGAACTAGGGAAGAGGCGCAGTAGGAACTGCGACTCTTTGAAGAGGCGCATCACCTACTGCGCTATTTCCCAAGAAGTATCCTTCTTTGAAAGAAAGATTTCCGCGTTTCCTTTATGGAATTACGGTTGATTTCGAATTTCTTTTGAATAAAATACGGATATATTTTACCAAAAAAGATAAGTTTTGAAATATTAAAATATCCGGAATATTCTCGAGCGTTCAGACTCGGTTTTAAAAGACAGTTTATAGAAAATGAAGCGGTTTTTTGACCCGGACTCCAAATAAACTCTAATGACTGTCAAAACGACTGTATCGGCATGTAGATGACGATGACGGGGTAGACACAAGTATTTGAGCTATTACTTGACGATAAACTTACAAATTGTCATAAATCGTTTCGCATACCAAACATGCGGCTCAATCTTCACTGAGTGGTTGGCTCTTCACTGAGTGGTTGACGGAAGGTGTAAAACTGAGGTATCTACACCAATATCCAACTAGCATCAACTAATAGGTCTATCGACAGGGAAAAATGCACAATGAATAATCCACTTGAAAGATTGTTTAACAAACTGTAACATTCTTAGTCCAATGATTATTATACTCGAATCCACAAGCATAAATAATCATATCTAGAAAATCATAATTACCGCCAACCACAACATGAATGTGCTCACCATTCCAATTCCTCGATTCATTTTACTTCACGGCTTACTATCCCAAACTTAAAGAAACTTCTCAATCTCTAACCTTAAAATCTCAAGAAAGAACAATTACAAATTCCAAACTACACATATTCCAAACATACGACGATGAGACAACTACTCGAATCATTTAGCTCATCATAGCTCAAAATGCATCGGTCTCCACTTACAACATATTCCTCAAACGATGGTCATAAATCCTAATTACCGTAAAGCAAAGTCTCTTTTGTAATCCAACATTTAGAGATATCTAATTCCCAAATGATCTCCAAGGCAACTATTATAATAATAAACAAAAGCAAACTAACATTCCAATAAACTCAAACCTCGAACTAACATCACAACATCAAGCTCGAAATTCTAAAGCCATCACGAGAGGATACCTTACAACCATTAAGTTTCATTCTAAAGCTCAAGCTCTATTTTCCATGATCAAATCTCAACTTGAAATTTGCTCGACCCAAAGATATATATTCTAGATCAACGAGCTAGAGATCGATAAGAAATCTGAAAGAGAGCACGAACATAACCTGGTACAAGATTAAAAGAGAGGAACTCTGAAAAGAACGAAGTCATAAGCAAGGGATACAGTAGATAACATGGTTATGAAGATATCTGAGTAAGTAAGAAGATATGAGAATGTGATTTCTTAAAGATCAAATTAAACAAAGCTTTCAAGAATGGAGATGGAAATGGATAATGGTACAAGTAAAAATATAAGGTTTAATCCACAAAATTTCTTCTATAAAACTGAGGGCGATGGCAAAACAACTTATCCCTCTAACAAATGTCTCTTATAAGGGGACAAGCTACTTCAAATCTTAAAAAGAGGGCACACACATAAATTCGATAAATTGACCACTTTCCAATTCACCCATCATTTCACATATTACAGATTCCCAAAAGCAAAAGTGCAACTAAAGAATAATGACACTCTTTTAACTCCAATATCCAACACAACTCAAAGGTTTCTAAAACCGAAGCAGTAACAAAAACTTCTCTATACTAGGTCCTTTTCAACTCAAATACCCCACGAGCTCACTATTATCAAAGTAAAACACCAAATCAAACATCATCATTAACGTGCCCAAGCATTTCCATCATACCTCACATCATTGAATCTCACTCATATAAATAATCTTCAAGTAACATGGTTTAACCTACCATGAAAACTTACTACTTAAAATGAGTCTCTGATAGCTTAAGTTAAAGTCACAACTTAGAACCCAAGAATTAGAGCCCAACAATTTTTCATCAAGCCTATACCAAAAATCACAATGAACTCATGATGACCATAGCGGGTTCGAAACGCCGGCTTTCAAATATCTTCATCTCAAATTCTCAATTGGTGATAACCCGATCGAAGGTCAATCTTTGAGAAGACACCCGCTCCATTCAACTGGTCGAAAAGATCATCTATCCTCGGCAAAGGATACCGATTCTTCCCCGTCACCCTATTAAGCTCTCGGTATTTAATGTATAGACGCATACTACTATTCTTCTTCTTCACAAACAATACTTGTTGCGCCCCATGGAGACACACTCGGCTTTACATAGCCCTTCTCCAATAGCCCAACTAACTATTAATTCCATTCTTCTAACTCCTTTGGCCCCATACGGTACGGTGCCTTGGATATAGGCCTCGTCCCCGACTTGAATTCAATCCCGAAGTCAACATCCCTCTGGAAGGCAACCCTAAAATCTCCTCAGGAAATATATCAACATATTCCTCAACAATAGGACTATCACCAGACACAAACTCTTCCACCCTAGTGTCACGGATGTGACAAAACACCAAAGGATACCCCTTCCTCAAAAGACTCTTGAGGATCATAGCTGCTATGAGCTAAGCCCTCGGTCTAACAACAACACCACGATAAGATACCCTTACCTCCTTTGGTCCTCTAATAGACATTTTCCTAAGGTTACAATCAATGGATGCCTTTTATTTACCCAACCAATCCGTCCCAATCATAGTTTCAAAATCATTTAAAGGAACATTTAATAAATTTACTGTTTATAAATTTTTGTATTAAGGCGATTAGAATATTATTCTGGGTCACCTATAGTAATAGGGAATTCATTATTTGTATAGTTTGATAAATAAAATATGGAATTTAGACCATATAGGAGTTATATAGACATATTTTTGGAGCCTGATATATTTTAGTTGGTTTAATTTTAAAAAAATATCTTTTGAAATTGAATACTGACAAATACAATACTTGATAAATATATATTGAATTTGCGTATATTGACTTATATACTTAAGGAAAACCTACATATTTTATCTGGAGAGATTAACATATTTGATTGAGATTTTCTTATTTAAGGAAATTTGCTACTAATATTTTATACAAATGGGCCCAACTTTTATCACATTAATTTGATAGAATACCATAAACTAAGAAGGTGGCGCACATCGTATCCAATCCATTTGAGCGGGAAAAAAAAATGAGAATGCTTATTCTTTTAGCTATAAGGGGATTGACTCCACCAATTATCAAAGATACATCCCTATATAATTTGCCACAAGATAACGACTCACCCGATTTGGAATAAAAACTTTATCGCATATGGGTTCACCCCCCCTCCCCCCAATCCTAAAGTCTCCACATGCTCTTTGGCGCCACAAATGAATGTGTGGCACACGAGGCAAATAATGCAAAGATAGAATGACCATTAATAAGAAATGTACCCGTGACAACTTGAGCATCCTCTACCGCTTCCTCCTTGTCCATCATGAAGATTTTACCGCTTTGCTTTGGCCCACCTTGGACCGTGCTAGCTAAAACACTTGCCTCCAGCCTCCGTGCTCCACTTTGGGTTGGGCGGTTGAAATAATTGGAGCGATTAAAGCCCCCTTGATTGAATTGCCTTTCTTGATTTTTCCAAGATCCACCTTGACGATTTCCTCCTCCTCCTTTGCTTCCTCCACTGTAAGAATTAGCTTGATTGAACAAAGATGATCTAATTGATGTAACATTACTTGAAAATTCATGCTTCTTATGGCCAAACCTGCGACATCCATAACATTGGATTCCTACCAAGATAGAAGCCCTTCGGTAAGATCCACTACTTCCTCCACTAAAGCGATGCGTCCACCAAAGCTACCACTGAAGAAAGCCCGGCCTTGCGAAAATCCTCCCCTTTGGAATCTCAAACCACCTCCCTCACTTTCAGCTTTTCTCTTCTCACCACTTGTCTCCTCTAGAGGATACCTAAAGTCATCCTCTTCATTATATCAATGCTTATCCTTTTCTCGAACCTCACCACCATAACTGTATCACTTATATGCATATCATCAACATAATTTGCAAGCTCCATGAATTTGCTGTAGTACTCATCCACCGATATATCATTCGACATCCAGAAGGTGTCAAACTCCGCCCTCAAGTGACTTTTAATATGCTTCGGTATTAATTCATCCATAACCTCCCCTTAAGCTTGACCATGGAATATAGCCTTCCTCCGTCGCTTCTCTATAGCACTCTCTCATATTATCACGGATGCAGTGCCACCAAAGTAAGGCTTTGCCTCTTAGATAGAAAGCAGCTTGGTTAACCTTCATGGAATCGAGACAATTTGTGACATCGAATACATTCACCATTTGCCGAGTTCACTCGTCGAGAAGCTTTGGAGCCCCACTCCCTTCATACTTAACTAGACGGTGTCAAGCTATAATGCAGCTCATCTCCGTTGCATCAAGGGTCGTAGGCGTCGCCCAATTAATACCATTTAGAGCCTGGGTCAAAGCGGCATTTTTCTCTATAAGACTGCCTATCTCTTCCGCCCTCATAGCCTCATAAGGATTCACGTTAGCTTTCTTCACCCTTTTCTATATAAATAAGAGATACAAACAAATCTTAACATTCAATTAAAGTTCCTTAGCAAAAGCAACACATACATAGGAAATAGAGCATATTCGGTCGGGTGGGGTCTCTACTCGGTCCAGTTGCTCTCCAACTCGGTCGACTAACAACCATACTCAGTCGAGTGGATACTCATACTTGTCGGAGTCACAAAATATACTCGGTCGAGTAGCCTTGCTCGGTCAAGACCTCTATTCTCGATCGACTGAAAACAATTAGGATACCTTCAAAATCTTCACTCGGTCGAGTGAGCTATCCACTCAGTCGAGTGACCACCTTAAGCCTTCAAATCAAAATAAATTTATACAAAAGCATATAAAATATCATTCAAATTCAATTTCCACTCCAAATCCAACCCATATCATACTCCCAAGCATATCAACATGCCTCATATCATCTTGATTCTCATCATTTCACATTTCCTCATCATTTCAAATTCCGACATCGTCAACAACAAGTACCAACACATTTCACACAATATAATCATCACATATGCACAAAAAATACACCACATCGCTTTCCATCCTATATCTACTCACGTTAAGTGACCGGTGAGATAATGAGAGGGCCGTAGTGCCATTACAAATGTCTCCCCAATTTTATCAAGCTGGCTCCAATCAACTCAGCCCGAATTCATTTTAATTAGACACCTTAAGTTCATTAGATTAATTGGTTTTAAGTTCAAGATCGTTGCTCTAATATCACTTTGTAATACCCCGCCATACCCGGAGCCTTTACACAAGACCTTCAGAGTGAGGTGCTACCCCATGGTTTCCCGAGGGTACGATGTACCAAATTAAGTCTTAGCAAATTATTATAAAAAAATTAAAGCGGAAGTCAACAAAAGGTTACAATCTAAAAACACAAGGTCAAAAAGCAAATACAACAATATTCCAAAAGCCCAAACTAAAGTCTACAATGTCAAAGTCTAAATGTCCGACCGACATAATCAAAACTCAATGATCACCCCAAAGCTCGACCAAGTATTTCATCAAAACATATCATCATTATCATACCTGCTCACAACCTACTCGTCATACGCCAGATGTGTCGTATGGGTCATGGTAGTTAAACAAAAACAACGATCAGTTTACATGTACATAATCAATATCAAGAAAGCACAATATCATCATCGCACATATCTAGTGCCATTGAGTGGCGCACCACGGGGCCATCAAAAAGCACACTGTCTACCAATCGCGGTGCCATCAAGTAGCACATCACCGTGTCCAGGGCACGCCGTAGACAAAATGAGCCCTAACGCAGTAGGTCACCCCCAAACCCAGGTCATAACCATGTGCACTCTCTCATCCATGGTGGGACCATCAAGGGCGACTCACAGAGTCTATGGAGCCGGTTCTCACAACCGCTCCATGTAAACAACCACTCAAAACTCCAATATATCACAATCACAATCAATCATCCAAACTCAAATCAACATGTGACAATCATATTATAACCCACGTCAATCAATCACATACACATAAACCGTGTAGGATTAACCTACCTTGAAGCAATCAATCTCACAAGCAAAGCACAAGAAAAGCTAGAAGTCCTCTTCTATGAAGTCGCATCCTACAATATCATAATAATAATAATAATAATAATAATAATAATTACTACTAGATTCTACCAAGTCTATGACTATTTTTAGCATAAATATCATAATAATAATAATAATAATAATAAATACTACTAACTATCACAATCTATGACTATTTTTCCCAATTCTAGCATAAATATGGTCAATAATCACAATCTAGGTCTCAATAACGCATACAGTAAGCTAATAGTCAATAATCTACAGTCTCAAACACTTTTGCCCAAATTTCTAGGTCAAATAACAACAATTCTATAATCTAATCTCATTTTCTCCAAGTTCTATCTTATCAACAATAACCTAATCTCAAGATAATCCTAATAATTCAATCTAAACAACATATAATGATCTAATAACAATTATCTCATCCTAATAATCATTCCAAACACTAATCACATACTAATTACTCAAAACCTAACTTAATAATTTGATAAGATGATTTCACAAGATTACGGATAGAGATTGCTTACAAAGCTTGGAAAAGATAAGAGAAAGATCTAGTACAATGAATTCCTGACAAATCCAATGAGAGATTAAGGAGTAATTGAAGAGCAATTAAGGATTAATTAGAGAGATATTAGAGTTTTGATGAGAGTTTATGATACTAATGAAGAATTACGAGGAAACAAGAGAGAGAAAATTCTTTTATATTGGATAGCACCAATGCGGAGAATAAAATAACAAGCCAACGATTACGACATTTACTCGACTGAGTAACATCGCACTTGATCAAGTAGCACACACTCGACCGAGTGCTTTTAAACTTGACCAAGTGCCAAAAATTAGGGTCTCCCCAAATATAGCCACTTGGCCGAGTGACCTCCACTTGCTCGAGTAACACCAACATCCGCCCGAGTCTATCTTTCACTTGACCTAGTAATACATGAGGTATTACACTAACAAACACCACACAACGTGCCCACCACTTCTCCTCTCCCTTTACCCGTGCTCTATCAAACTCACCCCGCATTCGCCATTCGACCCATGATCCATAACTTACGTTTGATCTCCCCTTTTAATTGACGTCGAATTTTCACCTAAATAGTCCCCTTATTTAGCCCAAGTTTTTGTGTTCCAACCCGAGTCCATAAAAAAACCTCCGAACCCGCTCAAAACAAGTCTTAAACCTGACTACATGGCCCACATTCCCATGTATGCCTTTCCCGCCAAGAAAATTCCTCTGCAAACTCTCACAAGAATCATGGACATAAGTTATGCAAAAATAGAATCCAACTGCTACATAGCTCTCCAAACCCTTCGAAACGCCTCCCTTCTTCCTTTATAAATAAAATCCTCCATGCTACTTTCAAAAAATTATATTTTAACCAGGCACTAGGACCCTAACTCGAGCAAAAACAACACTATTTCACGCAAAACATTTGGCAAGAAACAAAGCAGTAACTTGCTCTCTTATTCGCGTTTTTTCCTACTGTGAGCAACACCTTTTATCACTTGTGTTTATCCCATACATATATGATCGTATTTGCCTCTAAAAACAACATATTCTAAAACTTGGAAGAGCCACGAGTCCGGAGTATCTTAGAACACTAAAATACGTCAACCATTGACTTTACAATCATAGGGTTGAAAACTGCTTCTCGCAAACACAATATTTCGCAAAAATCGTCTTAAGATGTTAATTGTAACACCCGTAAATGTACCCTATTTTTATAGTAAAAATATTTTCCGGATACTTTTCAGCGAAATTTAGTTTTAGTTTAGAATTAAATTTCTTGTGTCGAATTAAGAATTTCCGAGTTCGTATTTGGATTTTACGCGAGATTTCAAGTGAATCACGTCTTAAGATGTCTTTGACTTTTCTTGAATTTTTCCACTCACTCTCTACTTATACTAACCCTAACCTAATTCTTCCTCACAACTCAACTCTTTCTTCCTCACTAAGAAAACCCCAAAGAAACCTAGCTTCCATTTTGATCCGTCTTATAATCGTCATAACTCTCTCATTTCTCGCTCAATTTCACGTAAGTTCGTCTTATTCTTTCCCTCTCATCTTCCTTTATCCGTATTGATAATAAAAGTATCGTCTTTCTCGCTTTTCAAACTTTCCGTCTTTCTCAAGGTGAATTATATCCATCTTTTATTAACTATTTGTAGGTGGTGACCTCCAAGATCCCGACAAAGACTACTTCTTGATTGAAGAGGACCTTGATGCGGAGTAAAGACGCAATAAGGTAACGGTGAAGTGTTACTCGATATTATTTACGTGTTTTACGTGTTTTCTATGTTAGGAATCGTATTTAGAATATGATTGGTAAGCTTAGAAATTGTGTTGATGATGATACTTGTTGTTTGTTGAGAATCGATATGAGAATTGATGATTTATGATGATAGTTGATAATGGTTAATTGTTGATCCTTAATGAAATATGGCATTTTCGTGTGATGTTGACCCCAGCCGGCCGACCGGCAGCCGGTCAGCTGGCTAAGGCAGTGGCTGTATAATATTGCATGTTACGTAAATTTTGAAGCATGAAATTGATCTAAGCCGGCCGACCGGCAGCCGGTCATCCGACCGGTGGCTGACCGGCTGAGACACCCCTACTTTTCCTTGGTTTTTCTCATGTACCCTTAGTCCCAGTGTGACACCCTCAAATTTGCGGAAAGAAAAAAAATAATTTAAATACATAAACAAGGGTGTCATAAATAAAAAGTCCATAAGAAAAGGAAAATAATATTATACATAAAAATTATACAAGACGGGAGACATATCTCCCGTATAAATACGGAAATAAAAGAGTGTATAATAATATACAATATAAGAACCGAATATAGGTCCAAGGTAAATACTTCGCTCGCTAGCTCGTCAATGTACCCCAAATATGCATCACCACCTGTTCGACCGCATTAAATATAAACACGGAAGCAACAGTCAGTGGGGAGTAACTCCGAGTTCTCCCAGCCACGAAATGTCGAGTTTAATTAAACATGAATAACATAAAAGCAATGTATATGGGAAATACAAAACCTTAACATATAGGATATGCTTTTCATGTTATGAAACAATTAACTAACATATAACCTATCATATGAAAGCTATCATGTGAAACCGATAATAAAATATAACAAGAGGTAGGGAAGCTGGTATGCTAGCTCAGAGGTTACCCTGTAACATGGCCACGATACACTCAAACCCTAATCAACACGTAATCATGTGAATCAGTTAACAATCGGTAATCCAAACTCTATCAATCTTAGCCGGCTTGCATCTCACCTTCTAAAACTCATAGAATCATCATACATGAAAGACCAATACTTCTACAAACATGCATAAGTTCTTAGTACAGTCAATAGAAGACTTCTGTAACTCGAGTCTATACCACGAGGTAGGATATACTTAAATATTTAGGCTCAGCGGTCACTCTAGTAACATGGCCCAAATACCAAGCACACATCTCGGCTCAGCGGTTACACTAATAACATGGCCCAGATCCAAAGCACATATCTTAGCTCAGAGGTTCCTCTCAGAAACATGTCCAAGATACGACTCAACCCTAAACCTAGACTGCGCAGACCTAGAGAAATGCGAAGATCCATCGCATCCAAGACCCATGATACAATCACATGAGTACACCCTAAGAAGATCCATCAAAGGGGTTGGCTAGTACTAAAGCTGGCTCCATTTCCCAAAGTGGAAACCATGGCAGCCATGCCCCGACTTGAAGATCCATCAAGCCGGGAACACAAAAGCTATTAAGCGACAAACTCCATATGCTCGTTAAAGATAGTACGGGCCTATCAATGTCATGGTCCAAGATACTCATTTAGAATTAGAATGGTCAAGACGCCATATACTCATAATTCTCTATGGGTACTTAGTCAACACGACACCAACCATATAATCAAAACAGTCACAGGGAAAACTTCCTATCATGTGACTAATTGCATATAAATCATATTCAAATATCATATCGCCTCATATCTACTAAGGCTCATTCATTCATTCATTAAATAAAACCTTACCTGAAGACAAATCCCCGACCCGAGTCCCGCGACGGGTCATCAGTCAAAACGGGGCTGACTAGATCTTAGTTTGACCAAACCCGTTTGGTCAAACCGGCTAGAAACAGAGTCTTAGCCATCGAGGCTTGAACATAAGAATATCACATTCATTTCATGTTATTTCATTCTATTTCTAACATATGAATTTATTAATTCTTACCAAAAACCCGCTTGACTTACATGATATCAAATTAAACTAAAATCTCGTATTATGATTTCTAACATGTGAGAAATAATAATATAATGAAAAGCTTTTAATTAAATAATTTACTTACTAAAATTTCCCACTTGCTAAAAATTACAAAACACGATAAAATGGCCATAACTCAAAAACCGTCACAAGTCCAAAGTGGGACCCACGGGCTGATTTTGGGCCAACTTGACACGGGCCTGGACTGGGCCCCACGGCCTGTTTTGGGCTGTTTTGGCTTTTTATCAACTTAACTAAAAACCGTTTCCTAATATTTCCCGCATGCTTTAACATAATTAAAACCCGTCAAAACAACAACATAACAATTAAACATCGACACAACCCAAAGACCAAAACCCGGACCCACCATGGACCAACCCAGACCGGGTCTGAACCGGCCTGGACCGGCTGGTTTGGTCCGGTTCACAGCCCCTAAACCGCCCCCCCTAAACAGCCCCAAAACCGGTTCCCACAACAACAAACACAAATTATTTCCAACATGGTTTAATTAATCAACAACCATTTTAACATCCAATTCAACCATCATGCATATTAAAATCATGATTATGAAGAAATCATAAATATATGTCAAGAACACCAACATGTTTATAAATTCATACCACATGATAAGAACGATTACTTATCATGTTACTAATTAAAAACCGTAAATCATAAACACTAACTAAAGTATGTAACATTGATTCGTCGAGTAACTCGGAATCGTTACCTTAGCTAACACAAAATCAAGTAGCACCAAAATATAAGAAATAAGAACTAAGAAACCCGTCTTCTAGTCTTCTCCTAAAATATACGAGTCACCAAACTCGTCTTCAACATCTTCCCCTATAAGAAATGACAAGAAAAACATTATTAGAACTTAAACTTGATTTTCCATAATTAAATGTTGAAAACGATTTTGCCGGAATTGAAAATAAACCGTACTAGAAGATGGAGAGCGAGGAGGAGATTCTAGAAATATAAGTTGGGACGGATTTAATTAAGAAATGAAGGTTTTATGATGATTTTGCTCAAGAACGACGAAGAACGGATGAAGAACGCTCAAGAACACTCAAGAACGATTAAAGAAAGTGATAATTTGATCTTATTTTGATTTGTTGAAAAATGAAAAGTTGTTAGTGAGTAGTGGAGTGGAGGGAGCCGTGTAATTATAGGCAAAAATGGATGTCGGGTTTTGAAATTGTTGTTACGTAATTGACTCAGGTTTATTAATTATTTTACGGTAATCGATTAAATATAATTAGCGATTAAGTTAATTGAACTAAATATCAAGATATTATGTTATTATAATGAAAAGAAAGGAAAATATCAAAGTGAAAGAGAGGACAAAGGAGACGTGTGAAATGGTGAGAAATCGGGTCTGTTGTTAAGCGATTTGCGGAGTTTAAATTGACAGACCGATAAAGTTACAAATATCTTAGATATTTTTATTAGTTTAATCATATTAATTAAAAGATCTAATATGAGTGGAAAAAAAGTGACATGGCGCGTGTGACTCATGTCAAAGTCGGGTTTCGGGACTTAAGTTGACCCGGGAATAGTTAAATGACGTTTGGGGTTAAATCATAAAAGTTATTCTTTAATTCCGAATAAATTCAAAATAATTATATTAAATTATGATAAATTTAAATAAATCTTAATAAAAATAAATTAAAATTTATTATTTTTCAAATATAATTTCGATCTTTAAAATTACGAGGCGAGTCGGGAAAAGTCAACGAAAGTCAAAGTTGACTAAAAAGTCGAGAAAAGTCAAAGATGACTTAAAAGTCAAGAAAAGTTTATGACGACTTAAAAGTCAAGAAAAATCAATGACGACTTTAAAAAGTCAAGAAAAAGTCAAAGACGACTTAAAAGTCAAGAAAAGTCAAAGATGACTAAAAACGGTCTTTTCATGAAATCTCTCAGAAATGCCAAATACGAACTCGGACTTTCAAAATACGACTCGAAACAATAAATTCTATTTTAAAAACTTAAGTCTGCTGAAAAGTGTTAGTAAATATTTTTACTAGAAAAATTGGGTACTTTTCGGGTTGTTACAATCACCCCTCCTTTTAAAAAGTTTCGTCCTCGAAACTTCGAAGAAGGAAAGTAACATATATGTAGGTCTATTTCAAAACTGTTAAAAATATACTTGTAATAAAAATATAGGGTCTTATCAATGGAACGGAAAGTTCTCGTCGGCCGTTAAGAACCTCGACGTCCCAAGTCAAAGACTTTAAAAGATACATTTTCGCATCAATAAATGAGAAAACTAGTTATCGAACGTCTCCAATAACAAGTCTCAACACTCCTTGACGGTAAAATACTTGAAATCATAAAACATTTCTAAAAACTTTTAGTTCAAAAATTTTATAGTAAAGATAATAACTCTACTATCTACGCTTAAAATTTCTAACTAAAGCTTCTAATAATTTATCTAGAAGAGATAATACTCGATAGAAGGAACGAAATATTCGAAAGAATAAATCGAATAGAAAGAAAGATATTAGCCGGAAAAGTAGATCCGTTTATTAATATAGGAATGTCCGAATAAAGATAAGAGCATGAAAACACATCTCCGGACGGTAAAGATATAGGAGTACTTTCTCCAACTGAAGCTTTGAGAGGTAATTTATCGGATAGTCTTACTGAACTAAAGAACAAAGAAGTTCCCGTATAAATTAAACACGGTATTTCTTAAATTGAAAACATACCAGTTACAATGTCTGTGTGAGCATCGGCCTCAGCGCGGTTCACGATGAAAATTCGACCCCTCGGTCTCCCAGAAATAGCTGGTGTAGAAGCTATCTTCTTCCTATAAGGACATACATTAGCTTGGTGTCCCGGTTTCTGACAGCCATAGCATACAATTGGCTTGTTGAAACAGCCCATACCGGGATGCCTAAGCATCTCGCACCTAAAACAAATACGACCCTTAAGATCGTTGTTGTTGCTCGGAACGAATGGACGGTTTCTCTGATTTGCTTGTCCACTCTGAAAGTTTCTCCTCTTGTTTGGAAAAGAGGAAGAAAAGGAAGGTCGAGAAGTAGAATATAATGGTCTCTTGCCATAAGAATTAGGAGCAACATACGAGGAACGAGCCTCGTCGGAAATCTCCCGAATAGAACTCTCTGCCCATATGGCATCATTGTAGATAGAAATAAAAGAAGTAGCACCCCTACTAATCTTGCCCTTTATCTGAGGAGAAAGCTTTCCTAGATAAAAGAAGGCCTTGTCTTCCTCCCTTGAAATAAGCCGAGTGGCATAATGGGCCAACTCGTTGAACTTGGATGTGAACTTCTGAACTGAGAGAACTCCTTGTTTGAAATCCATGAATTCTTTCAGTTTCTGCAGTCTTAATTCATCCGGGTAGAACCTCGCCTCCAATAGTTCACGGAAACGAGTCCACCCAAAATCTGGTTCTTACTTAGAAGTAGGGCCAGTAAGTGACCACCACTGATCAGCTTCCTTCACTAAGAAGTGAGAAGCAAGACGGACTTTATCCGCTTCAAGAACATCATAAAGAGAAAAGTTCTTCTCCATTTCTCGAATCCATTCAGAAAGTTTGACGGGATCCCCTTCACCATCATAGGTTTTGGCTTGGCTCCTAGATAGTTGTGAGGCAACCCACATATAACTCCCGTGTCTCTCACGGTCGGAAAGAGGATTAGGAGTAGGATTCGCCTGTTGATTTTGCTGATTTTGTTGGTTCTGAATAATAACAGTAAGAGGTGCTAGGATCGCGTTGTCAACTCTCGGAGGCATCTTAGCTAGCAAAAGAAAACACAGATTAGTACTTATCATTTAGCAAGCACAAAGAAAATACAACATAAATCCTAATCTACCCATCTTACCCTTCTATCTCACAAGTTTATTATTTTATTAAGGTCAAGTTATTTATACAAGGGTACACAAACGTGCGTCGGGAGCAAAAATGCTCTGATACCAACTGTGACACCCTCAAATTTGCGGAAAGAAAAAAAATAATTTAAATACATAAACAAGGGTGTCATAAATAAAAAGGGTCATTACAAAAGGAAAATAATATTATACATAAGAATTATACAAGACGGGAGACATATCTCCCGTATAAATACGGAAATAAAAGAGTGTATAATAATATACAATCTAAGAACCGAATATAGGTCCAAGGTAATACTTCGCTCGCTAGCTCGTCAATGTACCCAATGTATGCATTCACCACCTGTTCGACCGCATTAAATATAAACACGGAAGCCACAGTCAGTGGGGAGTAACTCCGAGTTCTCCCAGCCACGAAATGTCGAGTTTAATGAAACATGAATAACATAAAAGCAATGTATATGGAAATACAAAACTTTAACATATATGATATGCTTTTCATGTTATGAAACAGATAACTAACAAATAACCTAGCATGTGAAAGCTATCATGTGAAACCGCTAATAAACTATAACTCGAGGTAGGGAAGCTGGTATGCTAGCTCAGAGGTTCCTCTCAGAAACATGGCCATGATACACTCAAACCCTAATCAACACGTAATCATGTGAAGCAGTTAACAACCATTAATCCAAACTCTATCAATCTTAGCCGGCTTGCATCTCACCTTCTAAAATTCATAGAATCATACAAACATGAAAGACCAATACTTCACAACAGCATAAGTTCTTAGTACAGTCAATAGAAGCTTCTGTCACTCGAGTCTATACCACGAGAAGGATATACTTAATATTTAAGGCTCATTCGGTCACTTCCAGTACATGGCCGCAATACCAAGCACCCATCTAGGCTCAGCGGTTACACTAATAACATGGCCCAGATCCAAAGCACATATCTTAGCTCAGAGGTTCCTCTCAGAAACATGTCCAAGATACGACTCAACCCTAAACCTAGACTGCGCAGACCCAGAGAAATGCGAAGATCCATCGCATCCAAGACCCATGAGACAATCACATGAGTACACCCTAAGAAGATCCATCAAAGGGGTTGGCTAGTACTAAAGCTGGCTCCATTTCCCAAAGTGGAAACTATGGCAGCCATGCCCCGACTTGAAGATCCATCAAGCCGGGAACACAAAAGCTATTAAGCGACAAACTCCATATGCTCGTTAAAGATAGTACGGTCCTATCAATGTCATGGTCCAAGATACTCATTTAGAATTAGAATGGTCAAGACGCCATATACTCATAATTCTCTATGGGTACGTAGTCAACACGACACCAACCATATAATCAAACAGTCACGGAAAAAACATCCTATCATGTGACTAATTGCAGATAAATAATAATCAAATATCATATCGCCTCATACCTACTAAGGCTAATTCATTAATTAAATAAAACCTTACTTGAAGACAAATCCCCGACCCGAGTCCCTCCCCCCGACGGGTCTCCGTCAACCACACGGGGCTGACTAGATCTTAGTTTGACCAAACCCGTTTGGTCAAACCGGCTAGAAACAGAGTCTTAGCCCTCGAGGCTTGAACATAAGAATATCATATTCATTTCATGTTATTTCATTCAATTTCTAACATGTGAATTATTAAAATCATACGAAAACCCGTTTAACTTAACGGATATCAATTTAAACTACCATCTCGTATTATAATTTCTAACATGTGAGGAATAGTAATTTTATGAAAAACCTTTTTAATTAAATATTTTACTTATTAATATTTCTCACTTGCTAATTATTACAAAACGCGATAAAAATAACGATACCTCAAAAACCGTCACAAGTCCCAAGGTGGGACCCACGGGCTGATTTTGGGCCAACTTGACACGGCCTGGACTGGGCCCCACGGCCTGTTATGGGCTGTTTTGGCTTTTTTATCAACTTAACTAAAAACGTTCTAATATTTCCCGCATGCTTTAACATAATTAAACCCCGTCAAAACAACCACATAACAATCAAACATCGACACAACCCAAAGACCAAAACCCGGACCCACCATGGCCAACCCAGACCGGTCTGGACCGGCCTGGACCAGCTGGTTTGGACCGGTTTCCAGCCCCAAAACAGCCACCCTACACGGTTTTCCCCACAACAAACACCAAATTATTTCCAACATGATTTTAATTAACAACATCCATTTTAAACATCCAATTCATCCATCATGCATACAAAAATCATGATTATGAACAATCATCACATATGTCAAGAACACTAAACAAAAAACTAAAGAAAACAAAAGCTATGTAACATATATCCGTCGAGTAACTCGGAATCGTTACCTTAGCTAGACAAGTCAATTAGCACAAAATAAGAAGTATAAACCAAGAAACCCTCCTACTAATCTTCACCCAAAATATACGAGTCTCCAAACTCGTCTTCAAAATCTGCCCCTATAAGAAATGACAAGAAAACATTATTAGAACTTAAACTTGATTTTCCATAAATTAAATGTTGAAAACGATTTTGACGGAATTGAAAATAAACCGTACTAGAAGATGGAGAGCGAAGAGGAGATTCTAGAAATATAAGTTAGGACGGATTAATTAAGAAATGAATGTGTTTTATGATGATTTTGCTCAGAACGACGAAGAACAAATGAAGAACGACGAAGAACGTTCAAGAACGATGAAGAACGATTTATTTGATCTTAAATTGATTTGTTGTAAAATGAAAAGTTGTTAGTGAGTAAAGTGGGAGTTGGAGTGCCGTGTAATATAGAGCAAAATAGTGAGTTGGGTTTTTGAAATTGCTGTTATGGAATTGACTCGGTATAATAATTATATTACCGTAATTAATTAGATATTAAGTTAATTGAATTAAATATCAAGATATTATGTTATTGTAATGAAAAGAAAGAAAATATCAATGTCTAAGAGAGGAGGGAAAACCGTGTGGTTTGGTGAACAATCGGTCTGATTTATCGATTTGCGTAATTTAAACTACGATCGATAAAGTGAATAAATATCTAGATATTATTATTAGTTTAATCAAAACACTTAGAATATCTAATTGTGAGTGGAAAAAGATGACACGCGCGTGTGACTCATGCCAAAGTCGAGTTTCGAATTTGTTACGGGATTTACGATGACTCGAGAATAGTTAAATGATGTTAGGTTAAAAACCGTAAAAGTTATTCTTTAAATTCCAAATAAATTCAAAATAATTATATTAAATTATGATAAATCATAATAAATCTTAATAAAAATAAATTAAAAATATTATTTTTTTAAATAAAATTCCGGTCTTCAAACTTACAAGGCGAGTCGGGAAAAGTCAACGAAAGTCCAAGTCGACTTAAAAGGTCAAGAAAAGTCAATGATGACTTAAAAGTCAAGAAAAGTAATGACCTACTTAAAAGTCAAGAAAAGTTCAATGACGACTTTTAAAAAGTAAGAAAAGTCAAATACGACTAAAAGTCAAGAGAAGTCAAGTGACTAAAAACGGTCTTTTCATGAAATCTCTCAGAAATTCCAAATACGAACGCGGAATTTCAAAATACGACTCGGAACAAAAATTTCTATTTTAAAACCTTAACTCTGCTGAAAAGTGTTAGTAAATATTTTTACTAGAAAAATTGGGTACTTTTCGGGTTGTTACAGTGTATGCGTTCAGGGAATGTTTTTCTCCCGTGGATGCCTGTTAATCATATTTGCCATGTACACGGTGCTAGTGCGTTTCATTTACCGTGAGAGAGGTCGTCATTGTATTGTTATGTGTGGATGGGTGATTACATGATTGATTATTCGTGGTCATACCATGACTTGGCATGGTTTGTTTGTCGAGTCTCAATCTTATCAAACTTATACCGCTAACGGTGAGATGCAAGCCCTAGTGAGCGTATTCGGTTGCCTAAGAGTGTCTTCCCCGAGTCTTTGTATAACATGATGGATTCGGATTTGTATTACATATGCTCTTATCATTATATATTGAATTGCCTATCTATCCTTATCGTATTTACATGTATATTTATATATGCATGCTTTTACTTTTGTATTTCCTTCTATGTACGTTTAATGTGATATGGCTGGGAGAACCCGGAGTTACTCCCCACTGACTGTGGCGTTTATGTTTTTTATGGATGAACAGGTTGCTTGATTAGTTGGCTTTTTGCTTGATATTTTGGGTTCGGGTGTGAGCTAGCGGGCGTTGCCCCTAGAAGAATTACCTCTAGACGTTATTTTAGCTAGTTTGCTAAACACTTTGACATTGTTAACCTTTTGAGAGACTTCGTCTCTTTGTTGTATCTCGTACTTTAGTTTGTAATATTTGACACTCCTCGTATACTTATCTTGCATGTATAAAGGTTTTCAAAATACCGTATTTTCCGCTATTAGATTCACATGCTTGTATGTTTTATATTTCCGCATTCTCGAGGGTTGTCACATTTTATCTAAAAATGAAATTAAATTATTACAAACGGCGATACGAGATCGCAAATAAAATTAGAACCGAATCGGTATTGCCTTACATTACGGGTAATACCGATTAAAATAATCTAGGCCATACTAGGTACAACTTGCATTAAAATTAAATAAATGACATTCATTCATTCAACAATAATTACATAAATAAAATGCTGTAAAAATCATGCCAAAATCGCCCTTAACACTTATCATGCTCATTCTAGCTCGGTTTTATGGACTTTATCGACTTTTACCCATTAAAAAATCAACAATCAATACTTAAATCGTATTTAAGCTAAAACTAATTATCTAAACTGATTTAGAACTAAGAATTAGTCCCCACTAACTTTGTTTGTATTTAATTAGTTCGAATTGATCGTATTTGCTAAATATAAAGGTTTAATCATAACATTTATGAAATAAACCCAAAATAAAATATAAAAATCATAAAAATTTGAAAAAAAATATTTGTAAATTCTGGAACATTTCCAGGGACTCCAAAAACCAGAAACATTTGCCCAAAAAATTTGAATTAATAGTATTCAACGGTTTTATCAAATAAAAACCACTAAATATAGTTAAATAGTGAAACAAATTATAAAATTTCACCAAGATGATATAAATCAGATTATAAAAAGTACCAAAAATTTTCAAGACCATAAAAGGACGTTTCAATTTTATGATCATAATAATCTCACTTTATTGACTTTTATCTTATAAAAATCAATCATCATGCAAAACTTAATTAAAAATCACGAAATTTTACATACAGTATGTACAACATGCATGTGAGATCATATCAAAATTTCATGGCCAGAATCAACATGCAACTATTTTTAGTTAACTTTTAACATAAAATATGCATATTAACATGATTTAAAGGCCATAAATCAAAATAAATAGCAAATTAATCCATAAAATCACCAAATTTGACCACAACCATTTTGAGGTCAGTAGGTATGCATGCAAATCAAAAATTTCGTGCAAACCAATTTTTAACACAAATTTTCAATTTTACCCAAGTTATCGTATAACTCGATTTTAATGCCTAAAATCGACATGCATGTAACAATTGAGCTCTGATACCACATGAAAGTCCTAGACCTTTAATTAGACTCCTCTAATTAGTTCATTAAATTATATTAACTTAATGATTTAGGATCTAGTTATCATGCATGCAAATATAAAAGCATAAATATAAAGATAAGATGAAATTTTCTTACATTAGAAAATTTCGGCAAAATGGGCACAATAAGAAACTCTTTTCTTATTGTTCTTGAGCATGAAAATAATGGATAATAAGCCAAAATAATCTTAACTTATTTTAAGTTATTATTAACTAGTCCAAAGTAGAAGGCCTCCTTCTTGTTGCACCCAAGATTAAACCCAAAATAATCTTAACTTATTATTAACTAGATAATAAGCAAGACATAATACTACTAAGGGGGCGTTTGGTTGGGGTCTAAAGGAAAGGGAAAGAGAATCAGACTCTATCATTACCTTTGTTGTTGTTTGTTTGACTATTTTTTTCATTCCCTTTACCCTCTTTATTCCTTCTATTACTCCCACATCCCTCTAACTCCAATCCCCTACCTCACAAGGGTATGAAATTTCCTTTCCCTACCTTATTAAGTACCACCATTAACACCACCTGACATACACCACTACCACCACTATTAATCAACACTCCTGCCGCACCCTTTCCACTGTCAGGGTCGACATCTCTTCCACCCCAGCCCAATACCGTCGGCGTCTCCTCCCCGCCAACCACCACCCTTGCCCAGCACTATCGGCTTCTCAAACCAGGCCACCTTCGCCATGTCGACCTCTTCCTCCACCGTTGACTACGCCGACCCCACCCCAACAACCTTATCCCAATACTTAGCCTTCACCATTAATTCCACCATACTCTTATATTTTCTCTCCTTCATTACGGTTTTTGCGGCATTGGAGCCGCCGCAGTACGACGGAAGAAGCCATTGAAGGGGAAAAGCTTCTGGGTCGACGTGGATGGGGCCATTCTCAAATGGGTCGAAGTCGGATTAAGAAATTACGGGTCGGATAGTTTCTGGGTCGGGTAATCGGACCTTAATAATTTGTAAAAATGAGAGCTTTTTATTATTATTATTATTATATTAATTTAATGAGGTGAAAAGAAGGCTCTCATGGACTCATGGTTGTGATGATGGTGGATTACTGGATTGCTTAGCATTTCTGTTGAATTGTACATTTGTAAAGGGTGAATGAGACATGTTGATGATGGTGGTTATGGTGGAATTATTTTAATGAATTAATATTCCTCTTCACAACCAAAAAACTCCTTTAATCAAAGGGGATTAAATTCCTTTCCACTTGTTTCCCTTTTCGGTTCCTTTTCCCTTTCCCCGTTGCGAACCAAACGCCCCATAATATTGTTGTATTACTACACTAGTAATAGGTTAAGAATATTAGTGTATATGAGTGTTTAGAGAAATATAGGATGTTTTAGTGAGAAGATGTGAAAAATGAAGAATCAAGTCAAGTGGGAAAATGAGCAACAAAATGCTCATTTTATGGCACTATGGCCGGCACATTGAAGCCCCAAAATAGGTGATTTTCTTCTTATTTTATTCACATGCATAATGGTTGTGTATGGGATTGTATAATGATTGTATAATGATCATGAGCATTGTAACTCGTTGTGTAAACAATGAGTCTTCCTTGCTTCATTACCCATTGTTTGCATTGTAACTCGTTGTGTAAACAATGAGTCTTCCTTGCTTCATTACTCATTGTTTGCATTGTAACTCCTTATGTGAACATTGAGTCTTCCTTGCTTCATTACCCATTGTTTGCATTGTAACACCTTGTGTGAACAATGATTCTTCCTTGCTTCATTACCCATTGTTTGCATTGTATCTCGTTGTATGAACAATGAGTCTTCCTTGCTTCATTACCTATTGTTTGCATTGTAACTCCTTGTGTGAACAATGAGTCTTCCTTCCTTCATTGCCCATTGTTTGCATTGTAACTCCTTGTGTGAACAATGAATCTTCCTTGCTTCATTACCCATAGTTTGCATTGTTACACCTTGTGTGAACAATGAGTCTTCCTTGCTTCATTACCCATTGTTTGCATTGTAACTCCTTGTGAGAACTATGAGTCTTCCATGCTTCATGACCCGTTGTTTGCATTGTAACTGCAACAGGAGTAATCAAGGGAAAGCCTAAATTTCATGGTCATGATTAGCCTTACAAGACTCCAAGCTTATGGGTGCTTCAAAGTCACCAATTCCTACTTAAAAGGAATTTGATCGCAGCAGGAACAAGATAAGGGTCCTGTTCTTGGCAACATAATTTAAGCTACACTCATTCCATTTTGATGATCTTTATATGGTTGGAAAGCTTAGTGGCTTAGCTACAAAATGAAGTTGGAACCACCACCATATTAGGTTTGTAGCTTGCCCTATGGTTGCTATAAAACAGCCTCTACATAAGAGTCTAATGCAATGTTCCGCCTGACCCCCTCTTACCAAAAGGTCCATAGCTGATATTGGAGGACGACCTTTGAGTGATTCCAAATGGCGGAAGAAGCTAACTCATGTATCTTTAAAATGGCACCTTGGGGTACTCCTACATCATCCTAAAGAGAAAGTTATGGCCTGAGCAAAACGGGTATAGTTAGTGGCAAATCTGCTGGGTATGTGATTAAGACCAATCTGCACTCAAAGTTGCATAACTCAAAATCTACTTAATGTTTAGGGGTGATTCTTTTTGGAGGAGAAAGCTAACATCCATAGCTTTCACATGAGCTATCATGGGTCTTCAAATTCATCCTGAGCAGAGAGTTATGAGTGTTACAAAATGCAATCAGAAGGGTCCATGTCCTATCTCACCCGGTTCAGGTCCGACATCAAAGAGCTTCGTCCAAGGCAACCCCTATTATGAATTAAGTTATTCCAAGGCCTAAAACCCTTAGTTTAAAGTCTTAGGAAGATAAAAGTCCAGGAGAGTTTTTGCTAATTCACAATAAAAGAGCAGGTTTAGCTAAGTGCAAACAAATGGGTCCAGATGGGGACATTTCAGCATTGTCTTGTACCAAGGCTGTTTTGGGTGCTATATTTGGCTAGGCAAGACAAGGGCACGACTTGAAAGACATCCTAACCCTTTGTACTTGAAGATGGTAGCTGCCAAGCCCAAGCTCCAAGGTCTTACACATCTTAATTGACCTTGCACAACAAGACAAAGAGGAGCAGCCTGTTTTCTGTTTTATGCTTTATGCTTTATTACTTTATGCTTTTGTATCCTAGTTAGTATTCTGATTTGTGTAAGGCCAAGGCCACGACTTATTGTACATTAGATGATGCATTTGAGACCCTTAGATGTGTATCTCTTGGCCTATATAAGGCTTGCTTGTAAGAAGTTGAAATCAGATTATGATGAATTAATATAAACCTGAACTTTGTTCATTGCAATTCTTTAGCAAAGCTAAGTATTGTGGTAATCCTTAGTGAACTTGTGTGTGATCTAAGATTACAGTGTCTAAGAGTCATTACTTGTGTGTCTTGAGTCTTAAACACAACCTTTGCTACCTGTGCTTGTGTGCTAAGGTGCAAAGTTCTATCTGTTCTGCCTGGCCTAGTGCAGGTTCCTCGAGTTTTCCGAGTCATTTAGCTTGTGTGTGAGGGAGTGTTGATCTTAGCTCCTTTTAGCCTCTGAAAAGCTCTATTTTTGTAGAGATTTCAGTTCAATTGGTTATCAGAGCTTTGGTTTGTGAGTTTATGTTTTCCTACCTACATTATAAACACAAAAACAACCTGTTATCATGAGGGGAGTGCAATCTGTTTTGTGTGAGAAAATCAGTAGCAAAGTTTTAATGCCTTATGTTCCATGTCAAAGAATGGAGCCTTGTGACCTTGGTTCCATCTCCAAGTCCTTAGAAGAAGCTAGGGTGAAGTTCCAAGCTTTAAGAAGAAGGTATGAAGGTGATGTGCTTCCAAAGAAGGCAACCAGCAACTATGGTGTTCCAAGGGAGCCTAAACCACCTGATTTGTATCAAGGGGATTACCACCTGCCACATGAGTGTTCTAAGTCCTCTCCTACCCTTGGGAGCAAAGGTAAAACACCATTACTTCCTTCCTTTAATGGTGAAAACAGTAGAGCATTTGTGTCTTGGTTGTATGTTGTTAAATGCTACTTTAAGCACAATTGTTTTTCTGAGGAAAGGAAGCTTGAACAGGTTGTGTCTTGTTTAAAGGGTAGTGCTTTGTTGTGGTACAAGGTCCTTAGAATTTCAAGGAGGAATGAAGGGAAGGGTATGATTAGGTCATGGCATAAACTTGAGAGGAACATGAGACTAAGGTTTCTACCTTGTTCTACCATGGATAGTTTGTGGACTGATTTTAAAACCCTTAAGCAAAATTCCTTGAGTGTCCATGAGTATGGTAAGTTGTTTGAAGAGTTAAGCTTTGTTTGTGATATGAATGATGAGGTTGTGCAAAAGGGAGTCAGATTTTACCATGGCTTGAAATCTGAAATTGCAAGGAGGATAGATTTAAGATTGTTGTATCCATATGATGAGATGTATGGTTTGGCTTTGTCAATTGAGGAGAGCTTAGAGAGGGCTAAACTCTTTAAGTCCTTCTGTGGAGGATCCCTTAGGAGTAGTACCAATGAAAAGGAGGAACCACTAGAATCTGAAATTCAAGAGGATTTAGAAGGATGCTTGGTCTCTCGTGAGTCTAAGACTAAGGATGTTCACTCTCCTAATGAGGGAGATGTAGGTGGTGTCCTAGCATTCTCAAAGGAAGAGGCGTCAGCCCCCACACCCTCTACACTAGTCCTTGTTGAAGAGAAAGAGCAAGAGGATAAATTTGTTGCTTGCTCAAGTTCTTTCTTAAGCCCTTTAGAGGAGAGCAGCCTTGTCCTTGCCCATGGAGCCATCAATGACCAAGCTACTGATTTGGGTCCTAATGAGGTGATTGTCGACCAAGGACTACTTGATCTTCAAACCATGAAGTTTGGACAGTCCATGGTCATGTTCAAAGGTGGTAGTTGTTGGGAGTCAACCAGGGGTGAAGCAAAAGGAGTGTCTTGGGTTGTTCCATGCTCAAGAGTGCCAAATCTGATCTCCTACACAAGCCATGATTCTTGCTTCTTAACATTCATCTTGGGAGGTATAGCTTGTGCTCTTGCATCTCCACACTTTCATTCTTACATGTTGATGAGGTTGCAAGTTATTCTTGCTCATTTGGGTGCTACCTCATACATGTTAAGGAGGGAAATTGATGAATCTAAACCCTACTGTCCAGCCATGATCCTCTTGTGTTTTAAGATTTGTAATGTTCAAAATGGTCGTGAGAACTTGTTGGGGTTATGTGGAACACCAAGGGCAGGTTCATTACTTGATGTTGCTCGAGTTTTAGTTCATTTGGCGTTGTTTGTGAGTCCAATGCACGAAAACTATAGCAGCCAACTTGATGCCTTATCATGTTCTCCTTGTTGTGTAAGCACTCGTTTGGATGTGAACTATGTGAATGAATCTTGTGTTTATATGAATGACCCTTTGTACCACTTGAATTCCGATCAAGAGGAGCTGAATGTGAAGGGAGGTACCCAAGGAGGAATAAACCAAGGATGTTCTACTGGTTTGCTTCTTGCTTATGTTCACTCTAATGAAATGTGTTCTGAATTTCCATGGGAGTCTTGGTCACCTAAGGATGTTAAGGGAGTAGTCAATGAGAACAAACCAAGCTTGGGGTGCAAATACGAACATTCTGATTTGGGTGCTACAAGTATTGGGATACTTGATGGGAAATTGAATCAAAAGCTTGCTATGAGTACATTTCATCCAGGTGGAACACAATCTACAATACATATACGAGCTCATGATACAACAAGAAGAATAAGGGGAGAGTCTAAGTGGAGGGAGGATGTCATACACCTCACATTTGATCCAGGAGGAACAAGCACTACTTGGTTGAGTATGCAATCTGAAATTGGGAATGATACAACATATCTCTTGCCATTTACCATTCTCGTATATGATCTAGGAGGAGGCCATGAGAGTCTATTACTTGGAGCTGTACTTGATCTTTGATGGTTAGGAGAACACGCTCCTTGGCAGCAAGTCTATTCATTTTGGTCCACAAGAATTTGAGGGCAAATTCTTTTGAAGAAAGGGAGTTTGCAACAGGAGTAATCAAGGGAAAGCCTAAATTTCATGGTCTTGATTAGCCTTACAAGACTCCAAGCTTATGGGTGCTTCAAAGTCACCAATTCCTACTTAAAAGGAATTTGATCGCAGCAGGAACAAGATAAGGGTCCTGTTCTTGGCAACATAATTTAAGCTACACTCATTCCATTTTGATGATCTTTATATGGTTGGAAAGCTTAGTGGCTTAGCTACAAAATGAAGTTGGAACCACCACCATATTAGGTTTGTAGCTTCCCCTATTGTTGCTATAAAACAGCCTCTACATAAAAGTCTAATGCAATGTTCCGCCTGACCCCTCTTACCAAAAGGTCCATAGCTGAATATTGGAGGACGACCTTTGAGTGATTCCAAATGGAGGAAGAATCTAACTCATGTATCTTTAAAATGGCACCTTGGGGTACTCCTACATCATCCTAAAGAGAAAGTTATGGCCTGAGCAAAACGGGTATAGTTAGTGGCAAGTCTGCTGGGTATGTGATTAAGACCAATCTGCACTCAAAGTTGCATAACTCAAAATCTACTCAATGTTTAGGGGTGATTCTTTTTGGAGGAGAAAGCTAACATCTATAGCTTTCACATGAGCTATCATGGGTCTTCAAATTCATCCTGAGCAGAGAGTTATGAGTGTTACAAAATGCAATCAGAAGGGTCCATGTCCTATCTCACCCGGTTCAGGTCCGACATCAAAGAGCTTCGTCCAAGGCAACCCCTATTATGAATTTAGTTATTCCAAGGCCTAACACCCTTAGTTTAAAGTCTTAGGAAGATAAAAGTCCAGGAGAGTTTTTGCTAATTCACAATAAAAGAGCAGGTTTAGCTAAGTACAAACAAATGGGTCCAGATGGGGACATTTCAGCATTGTCTTGTACCAAGGCTGTTTTGGGTGCTATATTTGGCTAGGCAAGACAAGGGCACGACTTGAAAGACATCCTAACCCTTTGTACTTGAAGATGGTAGCTGCCAAGCCCAAGCTCCAAGGTCTTACACATCTTAATTGACCTTGCACAACAAGACAAAGAGGAGCAGCCTGTTTTCTGTCTTACGCTTTATGCTTTATTACTTTATGCTTTTGTATCCTAGTTAGTATTCTGATTTGTGTAAGGCCAAGGCCACGACTTATTCTACATTAGATGATGCATTTGAGACCCTTAGATGTGTATCTCTTGGCCTATATAAGGCTTGCTTGTAAGAAGTTGAAATCAGATTATGATGAATTAATATAAACCTGAACTTTGTTCATTGCAATTCTTTATCAAAGCTAAGTATTGTGGTAATCCTTAGTGAACTTGTGTGTGATCTAAGATTACAGTGTCTAAGAGTCATTACTTGTGTGTCTTGATTCTTAAACACAACCTTTGTTACCTGTGCTTGTGTGCTAAGGTGCAAAGTCCTATCTGTTCTGCCTAGCCTAGTGCAGGTTTCTGAGTGAGTGAGTGTACGTGTGAGGGAGTGTTCACCCTGGCCCCTTGTAGCCTCTGAAAAGCTCTATTTTTGTAGAGATTTCAGTTCACATGCCAAGTGGGTGGAGTTTCTACAATCCTTTACATTCTCTAGTAAGTATAAGGAGGGGAAACAGAATGTTGTGGCAGATGCACTGTCAAGGAGGCATTCTTTATTAGCAGTCATGGAGCAAAGGGTGTTGGGGTTTGAATTTCTGAAAGAATTGTACAAGGAGGACCCTGACTTTGCTGAGGAATGGATCACACAAACTGGAGGAGGAAGGACTCAAGGGGGGAAGTACATGCTGAAGGAGGGGTTCTTGTTCCAAGGAAACAAGCTATGCATCCCAAGGGGTTCTTACAGGGATCTACTCATCAGGGAAGTACACTCAGGAGGACTAGGGGGACACTTTGGGGTTCAAAAGACACTTGATATACTGCAGGATCAATTCTACTGGCCCAGGATGATAGGGAATGTTCAGGTTGTCCTCAGGAGGTGCTCCACATGTCAACAAGCCAAGAGTTCTTTCTAGACTGGACCTTACACTCCACTACCAGTGCCAAACAAACCTTGGGAGGATGTGAGCATGGAATTTATTGTTGCACTACCTAGAACACAAAGAGGTAAGGATTCTGTAATGGTTGTTGTTGACAGGTTTAGCAAGATGGCTCACTTTGTGGCTTGCAAGAAAACTGAGGATGCTGCAAGTGTTGCTGAGCTATACTTGAAGGAGATTGTGAGGCTACATGGGGTTCCTAAGTCAATAGTCTCAGACAGGGATGTTAAGTTCATGAGTTACTTCTGGAAAACACTATGGAGGCTCTTGAAGACCAGACTTTTGTTCAGTACATCTCACCACCCTCAGACTAATGGCCAAACTGAGGTCACAAACAAGACTCTAGGGAGGATCTTGAGGTGTCTGGTCAGCAAGTCCTTGAAGGATTGGGACTTGAAGCTAGCTCATGCTGAGTTTGCTTTCAACAGAGCACCCTCATCTGCAACAGGTCACAGCCCATTTGAGGTTGTCTATGGGATTAATCCACTTATGCCACTGGAATTAGCTAACATACCAAGGGAGGAGGTGAACTTTGATGCAAAGAGGAGGGTTGAGCAGATGGTGAAGCTTCATGAGGCAGTCAGAAAGCAAATAGAAAGGGCAAATGAGAGGTACAAGAAACAGTCCAAGGTTCCTAGGTCCAAGAAGGAGTTTGTGCCACGGGATTTAGTGTGGCTCCACTTGAGGAAGGAGAGGTTGCCAGCTAGGAGGAAGAACAAACTCATGCCTAGAGCTGATGGTCCATTTGAAATCATTGAAAGTGTTGGTCCTAATGCATATAAGGTTGATCTACCAGGAGACTATGGGGTTCATGGCACTTTCAATGTAGGGGATCTCAGTCCATACTATGGGGATTCTGGAGATGAGGAGGCTACAGGCTTGAGGACAAGCCCAATTCAACCAGGGGAGGATGCAGCAGGAGCTGGGGCACAGGGCAGGGCAGAATCCAACAATAGGGACAAGGGGGATCAAGGGGTGAGCACTGGTAACCAAGGGGAGGTCTACATGGGTATCCAGGGGTCAATCTGGGGGCAAGGGATGGGTAACAAAGGGGAGAGTTTCAAACTGATAAATGCTAGCCAGGACCATGTCACAATGAGGGTCCATGATAGCCAAGACACGAGCCAGGACATGAGCCAAGACACGAGTCAAGCTAACCAAAGACAAGCCCACCGACACCCAACCACAAAATCACAAAAACAGCCTACAATAGCCACTTGGGGAAGGCATAACTACCACCACACTTTGAACCACCAGCTACCACCAATCCCAGCTAAAACCTTACCCACCTAGGTCCAAAAAAAAGTCCTAGGGAACCAGTTCCAAAACACAACACAACTACCCTAAAAATCCAAATCAAAACAGCCTACCCAAAGCATAAAGCATAAAGCAGTCTTTCCATTTCTAGCTAAAAACTGAAAGACTATCTCCAAAAGTCTTTCCTTGTCTTCCCTACTATTAGAACTACTGCAGAAGAAGGTCAAGGAGCATTGATGAGCCTCGTCCACAAGCTTCAAGCCAACACCAAGCAACAAACACAACCTGGAGCATGTCACTATCAAATGTCTGCATTTTGTCTGTTTTCTTTTGTATTGTCAGTCTGTATTTGTAGCCAGTATTTTGTTATCTTTCAGCAACTAATCGTGGCCCTTAGATGATCCTCTAGGGTTGTATTAGATCAAGCATTGAGGCCTATATAAGGACCCATGCTCTTTTGTACAAGGCAGTTGTTAATTGAATGAAAAACTTGAGCATTGTTCTCATTTCTAAAATCTTTCCAACTTGTGCTTTGCCTTAGTTGAAAGTCAGGCCAGATAACTTCCTGTGCTAGGCTGTGGTTGTTGATCTAAGTCTGTGGCAAGTCAAATATCCCTGTGCTTAGACTGTGGGGTGTTTGCTTGTTGTTTAGTTCAAGTCTACTTACCTGTGCTAGGCTGTGGTAAGGAGTCTTAACTAGTCTAGTTTGTTGTTTGATTCCCTGTGTTGAGCTGTGGGAGTTGAGTGACATCCATATCCTGTGCTAGTTAAGAGTCAAGAGTCCAAATACATACACACCCCTATAATATCACTGCAGGATGCAAAACACTTCCCCAAACCAAAACAGACAATGTCCTCATTGGCTAAAGCACAAAAGCATATAAGGGAAAGGGAAAAAACAACCTAATTCATGTTCCTAAGGAATGAAATATATATGAAGAATGGAAAAACAAAAGGAACAGAAACAACTCACAAAACAATGCTTCCCCAAACCAGCATCAAAGTGGGGGTCGATCGAGTAGAAATTTTACTCGATCGAGCACATTTGCAGGTATAACCGCTCGATCGAGAACTTTTCCAGGCAGGGTTGCTCGATCGAGAACTTTTCCAGGCAGGGTTGCTCGATCGAGTAATTCGTCTTTACTCGATCGAGTAATCTCTTGGTAGCACAACCTCGACTTTGGGCAATTGTTTTCCGCTTCATTTTCCTGCAAAACGATGCCAACCGAATACCGAAAAATACCAAAAATTGTCTAGCAGGAAAAGTGAATTGTCTATCTAAACTACGGATTATAACGTGATAGTCTAATTGTCTAATGAAAACGCGATAAATTGTTTTTACAAATTGCACGGGGTTGCAAACCCGGCTAGTGACCAAAGAGTTTCTCGACAAGGCCACCGTTAGGCCTTTGACTTGCGGAAGTACCCTCAGCTGTGGTAATTTCCACCTTCTTTTTCCACACATATGGTCTTTGCTGGGAGTCTAGCTCCACTTTTGAATCGCTCGAACATGTGTGAACTTCTTCCATCTTCGCTGGTACGGTAATCTCAACAGTCAAAGACGGAATCAGGAGTACTCAAGTCTTCCTCCTGAACAGTCTTATCTATCCCTCTCTACCTGCGCATACACAACTATAGAGAGAAAGATAAGAACAGTCTTAAGGAATTTCCCAGAAATAAATAAACAGAAAATTAAATTGCCTCCCCGACAACGGCGCCAAAATTTGATGAGGTCGTTATACACCAAAAATAAAACCTAAATCTACTAACTAAGAAGATAGCGGAAGTAGGGTCGATCTCCACAGGGAAGAAACTAATTAACTGAAATCTAAATCTGCAAGTAACAATCTAGGGGGTTTTAAAAAGGTTTTAACTAAACTAAATAAGATTTAAAGGAAGAGAAATAAAGAAAGAGATTAATACGAATAAATCAGATAAAGAGAGAAATATGCTAGGATTCGGTCCACTGCAATATCGGCATCTACGGGTCAACTAAGTCAGTCAATCTATCAATGAGAAGAGCAATGGTTTTCTCCTCTCGGTCTCAAACCGCCCTAGGGATTTTCCTAATTAACTCTCGTCCTCTTAGGAGTCACCTATCAATTCTAAGCAAGCCTTCCCCTCCAATCTCTCGATCCAGGTCGGGGTTAACTACCTAGCCTAGTCTCCTGCGTGCACTCATTCGACTAAACCTCAATTAAATTGCTTAAACTGATTCTCATATTCAAGACTAACTAAAATAATCTATCCTAACATGCCTCTACTACAGTTTCCCTCATCCCAACATACAAAGGAATTAGCTACTCATGTTATTAACGATGCTAACTAAGACGATTAAACATATGACGATAGACATAATAAAGTCGTAATTAACAAGCATGAACAATAACGCAGCAGTAATTAGAAAGAGTAAACAATGATTAAGACTAAAACAAAGGTTAAGGAAGAGAGAAAAGAAGAAGTTTACAATCTTAGCAAATCCGGCGTAAAGAACAACTCCACGTCGATAAACCCGAATGCAAACCAAAGATTAAAAGTTCAGAAAACTAAAGGAAGATTAATGTCTATGATTCCGAACCCTAATGGTTCTGAGTCCTAATGACTCCGAATAATGCTAATGACGACGAATAAAAGTTTATATAATGCAAAACACGACTCTTAAACCCTAATTAAGCTATGGACTTAAGGCCCATGATAGATTCTACTCGATCGAGGGAAATAACCACTCGATCGAGGACTTTATTGAAGGAAATCACTCAATCGAGTAACAATTCTACTCGATCGAGCAACTTTTCAGCAGCAACCACTCGATCGAGCACAGGACAGCTCGATCGAGGTCTTTTCTCTTCAACGCTCCTCGATCGACCAAATATATAATCGATGGAGGTCTTTTGGCCTATCGTGCAGTGTTGGACATGGCTTTGGACTTGATTGCGAGCGGTTTCACGCCTTCCCATGCAAGAGCTTCTGTTCCGTTCCTTCCATTCTCCTAAATGCATGCAAAGTGGACTGTTTTGGCTCGGTTTCCGCTACTACGCAGCTTGTACCTACAAAATTGTAATGAAAGTTCAAAGTAGCCAAATAGGGGCATATGGCGATATAATATCACCTAAATGACATAGAAATGCGTGTAATAAATGGACTGGAAAGTCTATATAAAATACACGCATCAGAGCGTATTCGGTTGCCTAAGAGTGTCTTCCCCGAGTCTTTGTATAACATGATGGATTCGGATTTGTATTCCATATGCTCTTATCATTATATATTGAATCGCCTATCTATTCTTATCGTATTTCACATGTATATTTATATATGCATGCTTCTACTTTTGTATTTCCTTTTATGTACGTTTAATGTGATATGGCTGGGAGAACCCGGAGTTACTCCCCACTGATTGTGGCGTTCATGTTTTTCATGGATGAACAGGTTGCTTGCGTGGATGGCTTTTTGCTTGATATTTTGCGTTCGAGTGTGAGCTAGCGGGCGTTGTCCCTGGATTGAAACACCTCTAGACGATTTTAGCTAGTTTGCTAAACACTTTAACATTTATAATGTTTTGAGAGACTTCGTCTCTTTGTTGTATTTCGTACTTTAGTTTGTAATATTTGACACTCGTATATTTCTTCTTGCATGTATAAAGGTTTTTAAAATACCGTATTTTCCGCTATTAAATTCACATGCTTGTATGTTTTTATTTTTCGCATTCGCGAGGGTTGTCACATAGATGTCTACAAACGCTAAGTTAATGCGTAACTATGCTTAGATCCAAATCATCAGTGAAATACCTCATAATAGGTGTGTACAAGATACACACAAAACCACATGCCCAAATATGGATTTGAAATAGGATGTGTACATGACACAAGCCTAAGGTATCTACCTAAAGGTTATGATGATCTTTTTCTATTATGAGATATAAGAAGTTTTTCACTCGAATTGTCGAAATATCATGTATAGACATGAATTTAAGTGGGAGTTAATGTCATGTATAGACATGAAGTTAAGTGGGAGCTAAAGTGATCATGTAAAGACACGAAGTTCAGTGGGAGAAATTGTTTTCCACGTGAATGACGTATCACTCATTGTGACTAACGTATTCGTGTTACCTTTTTTAAAGGAGTGGTTGGATTTTAATGCTGGATGAAAGAGGACAAGATGTATACTAAAATCAAAATCTATTGTTGAATAGAGGATTTTAGCTTGGCATTTAGAAAAGTGTCTTATATCGATAAGATCCTTTATCTATTTCAACAAGTTAAATAAGTTATTTATGTTGATAAAAGTGGGATCACTATGAAAGGGTCATAGTCATCCACTGAACCTAAGAGTTGTTGATCACATGAGACCAATCATGTATGCCATTACATGCACATACCTAAATGGATTGTATGCTGGGAGCATGACAAGCCTAAAACAAATCAATCCACATAAGAGTCAATGGATAGCCTAATAGAACATCCGTAGAGTTCTCGAGGAGAACTAGGGATACATTCTTATGTTTGGTAGAGAAATTTTGATAATGTGGTAAAGTTTACACAAACCCAAATTTCCAAACTTATAAGGATTTATCCGAATCCTAGGCGTACCTTTGTTATATAAGAAGCGAATAACTAAAAGGATGATTGAAGAGTCAATCATTATAAATTCTACAAATAGAGACCTAGTACATTATGATGAGGATAAAGTGGTTTAAAAGGAACTAATAGTAGATTCTTTCACCTAAATACCTATCAGTTATCATGATAACGAGTGGGAGTATCTTTCAAGTTAAAGAGCCCAACACTAGATAGAGATCTAGACATGTACATAGATGAATTCATGTTATTAGGAATAACGTTGGATTGAAGGAAAAAGAAATTAATAAGGTTGGAATAAATGAATACATTGTATATTCACTACCCAAGCCTTTATTGCATTTAATAAGATCGTCATGAATTGTCATAGACGAAATAAACTTTAGATTATATGATATGAAGCAATAACATTGTGTTGATTGTTCATATATGATAATCACATTTATCGTTTGAGTTTCTAAAACTCGTTTTGTGCTTTGTCCAAATGGGTTGTAGAGACAATTTTGAACTCCATTAAAGTGGGCTGGATTAACATAGCATTGGCCCCTAGTTGCTTATATGAGGTGACGTCTCCAAGTGATTAGAGTGTGATGCGATTGATGGCAAGTTCAAGTGCCATAGGGTCATAAGGGATGACCAATCGATCACATAGACAGACTGTAAGGGATAATCTGTCGGGCAGTGACCGCTTATAGAACTCAGGCAATTCTTGTAGCCTGGTCGTGGCAAGAGGGTTGGAGCCAGTGTCCTCCACAGTTAGTGCAATAACATAAATAAATCTCTGTAGGTTCACAGGGTATACTTTGTATAATAATCAGTTGATTAACGTTTATCAATAAAGGTTGGCTCGCTAGAAGTTTGACGTTATTGTCATTTTATTATGGCGGTGATCAACTGGTCCCTATAAGTCACACCTATAGGATGTGTCTGAGCGATGTGATTATATGAATAATATAGTCATATTGATGCCTTATACGACTAAAAGGTTAGTCGATGTATTTGACTAAAAGGTTAGTCAAAAATGATGATGATAGACGGATTAAACTGTTAATTCGTAAATTGAATATAAACTGTTATATTTAATTAATGTAAATAATGTTAGCTTAAACGAACTAATCAGTTAATTCGTGATTATATTTAATTAAGCAAATGTATTACTCGTAATAATTATTGTAAATGTTATCAGACATGTATTAATAAATCGACTGCAAAAGGTTGAGTGGACTTATTAATAAGATGACGATATTAGTGACGATAATTATAATAATACAATGGATGTTATTTACTAGGTGTGACCGAAAAATATGAAGCAAAAAATGGATATATCCACTCGGTCCAAATCGGTTTGGAAAGGATCCTAATTGCAATTTCTTATTTTAGGAAAACCTAGAGAGTATGATTAAGAGAGAATAAAAAAGAAAAATATACCTAGGGTTTTGGTGAAAAAAAAGTGACGGCACAATCACAAAGAACTAGGGTGATTTTCTCTCAATTTTTCTCTCTAGATCTATCATCAAACCTCACATAAAATTAGCGGTAATTTTGTATAATCGTTCTAACACGATTAAGGCATATCAAGGAGCATTTTGGGTGCAACTAGTAGGAGATATCATACTTTTGATATTGTTCTTAAGCCAATTTGCAAGGACCAAAGGTTGATTTTTATCTCTTATTTATATTGTTATTTTCATATATGACTCGTTAGTTCGTATCTTATAATTTTGTTATAATCCTGAAATTTAGAGGTGAAATATACGGATATTTTCCCACAAGTGGTATCAGAGAATAAGGCTACAAAATTATATTTTATGAATTTCATATTATGGATTTTGCATCTTGTTTTGCGTCGAAAAATTTTTTTTACACGGACTGTTTTTTTGTGCCGTGTGGTTTTTTTTTCGCCTTCGATTTTGTTTGTTCTTGTTCCATTTGATTTTTCATATTGGTGTTTTAATCGGTTAGAATAATCATATGAAAAATTTGTAGATGTTTGATTTAATAAAGATTAAATTAAAACGTAAATGGATTCGTTTTGTTGATGAGATTAAAAATTTGTTTTTTTGTGCTATATAGTTTTTAGCATATACGATTGATCTTGTTTCATTAACTAATATGCTAATCTTGTTCTAATAGCAACCATAAACGATTTCTATTCATCAAAGTTTTTTTTTTGTGTTAATTGGACCGAAAAAAAAAGCGAACGAAAAAAAAAAAAAAAAATTTTTTTGCTGCTGTTCTGTGAACAGTACCCGTACTGCTGTTTTCGAGAAAAAAAAAAAATTTGGCTACTGCTTTTTCAGCTGTAGGGGCTGTTTTTTGAAAAAAAAAAAATTTTTGTTTTTCCTGGCTGTGAACAGTACCCGTACCGAAAAAAAATATATAATAATTTTTTTTTCGTTTGTTGTGAATCGGTTCACTATATGATACCTAATTATTTTAAAGCGGTTTAAAATAATGTTAAAGTTGGATTTGTTTGATATGAATTTTGTGACTTATTACGGAATAATCACATGATTTAATCAGTTTAAAAGGTGGTTTGGATAAATTACTCTACATAATTACGGAATTATGTCTTGAATGAATAATTTATTTAGTTGATGCATTTTATTTATGTTGTTTGAATGAATGAATGATTTTATTTACGTATTTTTGCAATTGGTTTAAAATGTAATACCTAGTGTGGCCTTAGTTAATCATGTTTTCGTAATGATGGAAACATGGTTTGGATGTATTTTTGAGATCTCGTATCTTTTTATCCTTTTAATTATGTTTTGGGAATTAGAATGTAAATAGGTTTATTTTTGTAATTTTTGAAATGTAATTTTAAGAAGACTAGAGACGGAGATCGGATGCTCACTCCCGCTACATGGACCAAGATGGAACATCAAGTCAAGCTTCTCGGGTCCATAAGGATGGATTCCAAACTTGTATTTACTGTTCATTTTGGTAGATAGGCCACACTAGGACTGTTGTAATAGGTTACGTATTTTCTCGCTTTCGTTCTCTTTCACATGATAGATAATTGCATCATATTCCGCCTAAACCAAACCACCTAAAATGCATGAAAAATGATTCATATAGTTTGAATATTTAACCATGGACATACAGATGTTACTCGCTTTTAGGGCCATCACCTTAGTTTAAATCATTCTCGAGTTGCTAGACATTCGTTCACTTAAAATGAATTAAAGTTAAGATGATGTGACCTTACCCTATAACTAAAATTGAGACTAGTCTTTATAGGGAAAACTACTATGAACCCCTTCTTCGTCGGAAGTCATAATATGACCCCTTCTACGTTGGGTAAGTAGTAAGTGTTGACCTATTTTTATCTCAACATTATAGTACGAGTAATATCTCGTGATGATGATGGACTAAAGATAGAATTTACTGGTTGTGGTTCTCATCTGTGTAATCATTTGCAGGGCCTAAGAAACATCACAACTCTCGTAAGGGGTGATGTGGACCTGCGAGTGGGGAATGGAGCAAGAGTAGCTGCCGTTTCAGTGGGAACATATGTAATCCAACTCCCGAGTGGATTTGAGTTATTTCTGAATAACTGTTACTATGTACCAAGTTTATCTAAAAACATTATTTCTGTTTCCGTACTTGATAAGGACGGTTTTTCGTTTGTAATAAAGGATAATAGCTGTATTTTCTCTTTAAACGAAATGATTTAGGGTAAAGCAGTTTCCATGAATGGGATTTATGTTTTAGATCAAACCACAGATATAATGAATGTGAGTAGTAAGAAAGCAAAGGTTGGTGACAAAGATCAAACCTATCTATGGCATTGCCGTATGGGACACATAAATGAAAAACGCGTGAAAAAGCTCATTGATAATGGGACTATCTCCCCATTTGACTATGAATCTTTTGGCACGTGTGAATCATGTTTCATAGGCAAAATGACTCGAATTTCCTTCAAAGGTGTTGGAATGCGCGCTGCTGACCTATTAGGACTCATACATACTGATGTGTGGGGACCTATGTCAATCAACGCTAGAGATGGCTATAGATATTTTATCACTTTCACGGACGATTTGAGTAGATATGGATATGTCTACTTAATGAAGCATAAAAGTGAGTCATTTGACAAGTTCAAGGAATTCCAGAATAAGGTTGAAAACCAACTGGATAGAAAGATTAAAGCACTACGTTCAGATCGTGGTGACGAATATCTTTCGAATGAGTTTGATCAACACCTCAAAGACTGTGGTGTAGTACTACAGTTAACTCCACCTGGAACACCACAATTGAATGGTGTGTCCGAACGGAGAAATCGAACATTACTTGATATGGTTCGATCCATGATGAGTCACACGGTTGTACCTGACTCATTGTGGGGTTATGCTCTTTTGTCAGCTGCTTTAATACTTAACCGAAGTCCGTCTAAAGCTGTAGACAAGACTCCATATGAATTATGGAAAGGAACGGTCCCTAACTTGTCCTTTATTCGGGTCTGGGGCTGCGAGGCTTATGTCAAGTGGAGACCTGACGATAAGCTCGGCCCACGATCGGTCAAGACATACTTTATTGGTTATCCAAAAGGGATGTTTGGTCATTAATTTTACTCGCCTACCGAACATCGAGTTTTTGTTGCGGCTAGTGCGACGTTCTTAGAGAAAGAATTTCTCGAGAATAGGACAAGTAATGGAACCTTCGATCTGTCGGAGATTCAAGAACCAACAACCGAGCAATCAATGGAGGAAACCGTTCCTTCATCATCAGCTGCGGTCAATATTCCTTTGGAACCTAGGAGGTCGGGTAGACACTCTATTCCTCCAGACAGATAATTTGGTATGGTCGAGGAGAATGAGAGAGATGACGTTTTACTCCTAGAGAGTAACGAACCCGCTACCTATAAAGTTGCCATGACCTGTTCCGACTCTAAGCTATGGCTTAAAGCCATGCAATCCGAGATGGACTCTATGTATGAGAATCACGTATGGGATCTGGTTGATTTGCCTGATAAGGTACGGCCTCTTCAGTGCAAATGGCTTTACAAGATAAAGCATTCCGTAGGGGGACAACCAGACACCTCTAAGGCACGACTAGTGGCAAAAGGTTTCACTCAAGTGCACGTATTGTATTATGATGAAATTTTTGCACTCGTAGTCATGCTACGTTCCATTCGGGTAATCTTAGCGATTGCCGCTTTTCATGACTATGAAATTTGGCAGATGGACGTGAAAACCGCCTTCTTAAACGGTTATTTGGAGGAGGAGTTGTACATGGTACAACCCGAAGGTTTCATTGATCCTCAAAATCCTAAGAAGGTATGCAAGCTTAAGCGTTCCATCTATGGACTTAAGCAGGCTTCTCGAGTTGGAATCATCGTTTCGACCAGGTGATAAAAGAGAATGGATTTAACTCGATCGGTCGAGGAACCATGCTTATATAACAAGTCAAGTGGAGCATGATTGTCTTCCTAATATTGTATCTTGATGACATACTCTTGATTGGGAATAACATACCTCTCTTAACTTAGGTAAAAGTTTGGTTAAAGAACCACTTTCCAGATGAAAGATCTGGGCAAGGCACAAAGAATTTTGGGGATCCGTATCTACAGAGATAGATCACGACGGATGTTATCCCTCAGTCAGGAGTCTTATATAGATAAGATTCTTGAGAGGTTCAGCATGACCAACTCCAAGAAGGGGAACCTTCCAATGATTTCTGGGATGCAGTTGAGTAAGTCAGGCCACCAAAGACATCTTTTAAGAGGTCGAGCGCATGAGACGGTTTCCTTATGCTTCAGTAGAAGGATCGATCATGTAAGGCCATGATAGTTCACACTGTTCCAGACGTGGCTATGCTTGAGTATGACGAGTTCGTAACCAAGGCAATCCGGTGAACACCTGGATTGGCTGCTTAATAAGATCCTTAAGTTACCCTACGGAGGACTAAGGATTGGGTATTGACTTATGGAGGTGACACTGAGCTATGCGCAATCGGTTACGCAGATGCTAGCTTCCAAACGGATCGAGATGACTCGAAATCTCAGTCTGGATACGTTTTTACTCTTAATGGCGATGCGGTAAGCTGGAAAAGCTCCAAACAAAGTGTTATAGCAGATTCTACAACTGAGTCCGAGTACTATGCTGCTTTAGAGGCTGCGAAGGAAGCTATATGGATGCGTCAGTTCTTACAGGGACTAACTGTAGTTCCTAGTTCGGATGACCCGATCACCATCTATTGTGATAATAGTGGTGCCATTTTCCAGGCTAAGGAGCCTAAGTCCAGCAACAAGTCTAGGCATGTAAAATGGAAGGCTCACATGATCCGAGATTACGTGGAGCAAAGGGAGATAGTGATATACAAGATTGCTACGGATGATAACGTCGCAGATCCTCTCACTAAACCTTTGAGATATGATAAGCATGAAGGGCACGTTATTTCCATGGGAATCAAACGCGTTCCTAAGTTGTATTAGTTGTTTTATATGGATTAGACACCTGTATCTTTTTCATAAAATTATCTATGAAATCATCGTATTGTTTTATATTTTGTTTTTCATGTGGGTTATACTGACAACATTGAACACCACAAAGTGAACTGAATTACATTATATTTGTTTTGGTCCGTAATCGCCTACATGAGCTGATAACTCTGGCATTTATTCTGTGAAGTCGATTGATGGTGGGTTCAACGAGCCATAACTCAAACAGTTGACTGATCGATCACATATGCGAGTTATAATGATACCTCGCAGGACAAATTTTTTGACAACGTTATGGAGTCTTAAATGTTTCAGAACATTAGGTGCCAGGTCGTGGATAGGACGTCCATAGTGTTCCTAGAGTCGATTCTTTTGACTATCGACTGTCTCTTGAGATTATGGCAGTTTTTGGGTGACTTTGGTTTCTTTCTAATGGTCGACCGTAAAAGGACGCTAAGTAGATTTTTACTGGGTCATTTCATACTGCGCTTGTATCTGCAAGATTCGAGTTGAAGAAAATATCCAACCTTTATCAGGTTATGTTATTTCTCAGGGCCACTCGAGGAGTTGTAACTGAAATACATGGCCATGCTCGAATAAAGATTCGTTTATCAGTTAAGTTACTTCTAGTCGAGGAAACCACTCTTGATACTGATCACTTGTAAACTACGACCTTTGTGAATACGGACTTTGCAAATTGGTTTACATTGAGTGGGAGAAATTTATTATGGATATGAGAATCGGTTATCGCACATACACTTGTATGGACAAGTGGGAGATTGTTGGAGCCAGTGTCCTCCACAGTTAGTGCAATAACATAAATAAATCTCTGTAGGTTCACAGGGTATACTTTGTATAATAATCAGTTGATTAACGTTTGTCAATAACGGTTGGCTCGCTAGAAGTTTGACGTTATTGTCATTTTATTATGGCGGTGATCAACTGGTCCCTATAAGTCACACCTATAGGATGTGTCTGAGAGATGTGATTATATGAATAATATAGTCATATTGATGCCTTATACGACTAAAAGGTTAGTCGATGTATTTGACTAAAAGGTTAGTCAAAAATGATGATGATAGACGGATTAAACTGTTAATTCGTAAATTGAATATAAACTGTTATATTTAATTAATGTAAATAATGTTAGTTTAAACGAACTAATCAGTTAATTCGTTATTAAATATAAACCGTTATATTTAATTAAGCAAATGTATTACTCGTGATAATTATTGTAAATATTGTCAGACATGTATTAATAAATCGACTGCAAAAGGTTGAGTGGACTTATTAATAAGATGACGATATTAGTGACGATAATTATAATAATACAATGGATGTTATTTACTAGGTGTGACCGAAAAATATGAAGCAATAAATAGATATATCTACTCGGTCCAAATCGGTTTGGAAAGGATCCTAATTGCAATTTCTTATTTTAGGAAAACCTAGCTAGTATGATTAAGGGAGAATAAAAAGAAAAATACCTAGGGTTTTTGCTAGAGGATGTGACGGCACAAACAAAAGACTAGGGTGATTTTTCTCTCAATTTTTCTCTCTAGATCTATCATCAAACCTCACATAAAAATTAGCGGTAATTTTGTATAATCGTTCTAGCACGATTAAGGCATATCAAGGAGCATTTTGGGTGCAACTAGTAGGAGATATCATACCTTTGATATTGTTCTTAGGCCAATTTGCAAGGACCAAAGGTTGATTTTTATCTCTTATTCATATTGTTATTTTCATATATGACTCGTTATTTCGTATCTTATAATTTTGTTATAATCCTGAAATTTAGAGGAGTAATATACGGATATTTTCCCACAGGGAAGTCGTAACTTGACTTGTCATGTTTAATAAGCCAATATGCTGCTTTTGGCTTTGACTATTGTTGATGGAAATTGGTATGAATTGGATTGAGTATCCACTACACATTTGGTTATTACTAGCTTGACTTAAAGCTCCACATAACCAAAATCGTTTGTCCACTTTTTACCCGAATTTCCCAAACCTCTTCTTTACTTCTCTAATGCTTCTTACATTACATTTTGATCATGATTAGTCTTACTTAATGATTTTGGATTGTCTACCATACTAGACTGCGGGCACATTTTTATAAGTTGTAGATAGGAGAGTGTCACTTCAAATTTGAACCAATATTTCCTATTTCACAAAAATTTGAGTGAAGAGTGTATCGAAAGAGTCCATAGTCAATAAGATCATGCAAAATCTGAAAAAGTCAAAAGAATATTTTCTATGCTGCGCCGTTATGTAAATCTCAACCATGATTCGCACTTTCCTTCGCCCTTGTTGTTACGGGTTTATGATTCATATACTTGTTAAGAGCTAATTTTTGAGATTTGTATGATAGATTGATCATTGTTTGCTACCCTTGTCTTAGTTATGATTGTTATGTTTGCTTGAGGACAAGCAAGGATTTAGCTTGGGGGAGTTTGATAAGCGATATTTTGTACTAATTTATCCCCCGTTTTAGCTCGATTTCTACATGATTTATGCAGTTTGTTAAGTGATTAACGAGCTAATATTGCTATTCTAGTTGTTTTGCGTGCTTTGTCTCGTTTTATAGGAAATGAAGCGGTTTTGCTATATTTTCTTGCTATTTGGAGCAAAGGCACTAGAATACGAGTTTACAAGGAACTAATGATAGCAATTTCACGATTTGACTACGATTCCGCTACATCCTTCCTCGAGTGGACTTATCTTGGAATTTCACTTTGTTTCTCAAAGGAAAACATCAACCCAAGTCAAAGGAAGACTAGCCCAAGCCCAATTACGTGTTACATTGACCAAGACCAAGGCATAGGATTCCGTGCCCAAAGTTGAAATTGGAAGAGACGGAAAAATCCATCTTGGTTACATACCCAATCGGATTACCACATACCCGATCGGGTATGTTTGCTGATGGACGTCTCTTGGCTCTTCTTCTACCAAGCTTTAATGGAGTGTTTTATGGCTTTGTCTAGGGTACGAATTTGGACGAAATACAGCATCCATGCAGCCCTATAAAAGCCAATGATCATCACATATAATTTACACAATCATACACAACTCACAACTTAGTTTTACACAATAGTTTACTTCTTTCTTTCATACAAGTTTTAGATTATAGTTTATGCAATCTTAGACTAGTTTTTATAGAAATTTCCAAGTACTTTTTTAGTGTTCCTATAAGCATTTGTCATTACATTGGGTTGGATATTTGTTCTTTGTTTTCTTTCTTACATAATTTGCATTCCCAACTCGGTAATCTTCTATCCTTGATTTACTTATGCAATTTCCGACATCATGAACTATACTCTCATTAGTCTTGTTTTTATATTATTGTTGTTAGG
Organism: Heliosperma pusillum; assembly: GCA_022085475.1. Classification (NCBI taxonomy): domain Eukaryota; kingdom Viridiplantae; phylum Streptophyta; class Magnoliopsida; order Caryophyllales; family Caryophyllaceae; genus Heliosperma; species Heliosperma pusillum. The sequence continues at coordinate 5,733 of JAIUZE010075085.1, read as the reverse complement.
AAATCCATATAAAAATAATCTAGTCAAAACCAAAATATCGTTTAGTATGTCATCTTTTATTTCGCCTAATCATATAATAATCATCATGAAATTCATCATTAGAATCATTACTAATATAATCTTGATCACCTTAATCATTGTAGCACTTTTATTTCGTAGTTTAAATTGTTTATCATTTTCCTCTTAATTTACTTAATCACATAAATTAGATATAACATTGTAAGATTATCATTGTGTAAATACAATAAATAAAATTGTAATATTGAAATGATTTGCTAGTTAAAATGAATTAAAAGAAGAGTCTTTACCAATAGAACCACCTAGTTTGTTTCTTCCTTTGGTCGTGTCAAATTCTATAACTTTGTTTAGTGGCCATAAACAATTGTTTGTATTAGTCAATTTACGTCTTAGAAACGAGAGTTGGGATGGGAGTTAGGACTACCAATAGGGGTTTAGTGACCTAACCAGGCTGAGAGGACGTTAGGACCCATTAAAAAGTCGGTACGAATCCGTGAGGAATATACCGCTACAAGGCTTAGACAATCGTAGTAATTCTAATGTTGGTATCAATAACGCTTTTAAACCATTTTACATGAATTTCTCTTTCTCTATATCAATTTGATTAGATAGTTTATTTTACTGTCTTAGATAGTTTATTTTATCGTTTTAGTTAGTTTATTTTACCGTCATTTTATTACCGTCCTTAGATAGTTTACTTTATTGTCATTTGCTAGTGTATTAGTTTAGTTAGATAGCTTTTCAATATTGTCATTTCAATTATCGTTCTTAGTTAGATTTAATTATCGTCACCTTTCTTTCCGTCAATTAGATTAGATTTATTTTATTACAATTTCCATACTCGTCATTTAAATATCGTTATTACATACTTGTCATTTTATTTTATGTTAGTAGTTTAGACAATCACCCTAAATGAATCGAACTTAAATGAAAATCACCCCATAGCAATTCATAGTTAACACGTACTCCCTGTGGATCGATCCCTACTTCCCTAATTACATTCCTTATGTTGTTAGCCTAAGTGTTGGTAATTATCTTTGCATCGGGCTTGCGACAGGTCCGGTCAAGGGTCGGGTATAAGTTTAACTTATCTTAATAGTCTTAATATGCATGTTTAATTACTGAATAAACATACAACAAATTAAATATAACTGAAGCGATAAAATCGATCGAGAATTAAACATCCAGCCATTTCTAATGAATTCCAGATAAGCTTTAATAAAACACGTCTTTTGAACCCGTTTCCGAAAACCCATCTTCGCCAATTGACTTTAGTTCAAAACCCTCAACCCACTGATTTAGATTGTGTATAGTGCTTAAGGGAGAGTAGATTTTGGTGACCTTTATCAATGAAATTATATAACCTTATACACTGCTCTAGCCATCAAAGAGTAGTTATATGTGAGATGAATGTGTGAGTGGTTACTGATAGTGAGTAGTGAATAAAAGGTAATTTTAATTTATGGGGTTGACTGCCAAATAGATGGGCCAGGTAGTTAGGATTATTAATAAATTGAATTAAACATTATTGTTATTTATATTTACTTAATAATAATAATAATCCTACATTCTCCCACTTGGCTGATTTAAGCAAGAGAGATTTCATATATGAATCATGGCGATGAATTCTCTAGAGCGAGAATTAATCTTCCATGCATCACAATACACTTAGTCTCTCACCACTAATAAACCATACATTTACTTAAGGTAAAAAAAAACATAATGATATTCCTCAATAAAATAACTAAAATGCGCACGTACATAAATTCAAATGAGAAAATACCAAACTGAATGAAAAGTTCAAAACAACATAAATGAATGTATCACATTATGGTACCAAGTCCCATATTCACTACATGACCCTTGAAAGCTTTAGGTGGCATGCCTTTAGTCAAGGGATATCGACAATCATCAATTCATTGCTAATGTGTTAAATGACCACTTTCTTTTGTTAAACACGTTCTTTTATGTCCAGATATTTAATTTGACGTGTTTACTTTGACTTTCACTCCTATTATCACAATACATTCAAAATCGGCCAGCTAATAGAGTCAACAACTCTGAGGATATGAAACCTTTCAGCCATACACCATGTGAGGTAGCCTCAAAACAATAAAGGAACTCGGCCTCCATAGTAGAAGTGGCTGTCAATGCCTGCTTTGTACTTCTCTAGGATACAGCTCCGCCAGCTAACATAAACACATATCCTGATATGGATTTTCGTGATTCAATGCTGCCATCAAAGTGTAACACCCCGGCCCAAACCTTGGGTCGGGAGCGGTCACTCATGATAGCTCTCCAGGCTGTGTACATGGCCCACAGATCAACACAGGTCCTTTCCAGCGCATTTTGTCCTCACTCATGCACATCCCGGGAACCTTCCCAGGAGGTCACCCATCCTAAGACTACTCTCAGTCAAGCACGCTTAACTTTTTGAGTTCTTTTGCATGGATGACCAGAAAAGAAAGTGCACTTTGTTGATATGAGTAGTACTTTCAATCCCTTTAAGCACTAGTCATTTACGCCTATCAATGGACCTCTTCAAATAACGTGGGGTGTTACAATCACCCCCACTTGAAGAACGCAACGTCCTCGTTGCGCCTGGGAGCATAACCGCTAACCCAGAATCCTCCCCCGCTAGGTGGGGGACCCGGGTACTCCCACCACAGGCTCACCACACGGTCGCAGGGTTGCTCTGATACCATTTGTAACACCCCGGCCCAAACCTTGGGTCGGGAGCGGTCACTCATGATAGCTCTCCAGGCTGTGTACATGGCCCACAGATCAACACAGGTCCTTTCCAGCGCATTTTGTCCTCACTCATGCACATCCCGGGAACCTTCCCAGGAGGTTATTGTAACAACCCGGAAAATACCAATTTTTCTAGTAAAAATATTTACTAACACTTTTCAGTAGAACTTAAGTTTTTAAAATAGGAATTTTTGTTCCGAGTTTTATTTTGAAATTCCGCGTTCGTATTTGGAATTTTTGAGGGATTCCATGAAAAGACCTTTTTTGGTCATCTTTGACTTTTCTTGACTTTTAAACCGTCTTTGACTTTTTCTTGACTTTTTAAAGTCATCATTGACTTTTTATTTATTTTTAAGTCGTCATAAACTTTTCTTGACTTTTAAGTCATTTTTGACTTTTCTCGACTTTTAAGTCGACTTTGACTTTCGTTGACTTTTCCCGACTCGTCTTGCGATTTTGAAGACCGAAATTTTATTTAAAAAAAATTATATTTTTGATTTATTTTTATTAAGATTTATTAGGATTTATCATAATTTAATATAATTATTGTGAATTTATTCGGAATTTAAAGAATAACTTTTACGGTTTTTAATCGAACGTCATTTAACTATTCCCGACGCATCGTAATGCGCGCAACAAAATCGAAACTCGACTTTGGCATGAGTCACACGTTTATGTCATCGTTTTCCACTCACAACTAGATATTTTATTTGTTTTGATTAAACTAATAATAATATCTAGATATTTTTCTACTTTATCGATCAGTTAACGAAAATTACGCAAAACGCTCGAAATCAGACCCGGAAGTCACCATACCACACGGCTCCTTTTCCCCTCTAATAGCCTTGATATTTTCATTACTTTCGATACAATAATCATAATATCTAGATATTTGTTATAATTAACTTTATCGTTAATTATATTTAATCGTTTACCGTAAAATAATTATTAAACGCGAGTCAATTACGTAACAACAATTTCAAAACTCGACGTCCTTAATTGCCTATAAACACACGGCACACACACACCCTTCCTTACTCACAAACAACTTTTCACTTTACAACAAATCAAAATAAGATCAAAATATCGCTTTCTTTAATCGTTTTTCGTGTTCTTCGTTGTTCATCATTTGTTCTTCATTGTTCTTGAGCAAAACCTTCATAAAATCTTCGTTTCTTAATTAAATCCTTCCTATCTTATATTTCTAGACTCTCCTCTTCGCTCTCCATCTTCACGTACGGTTTAATTTCAATTTCCGTCAAGATCGTTTTCAACACTTTAATTATGAGAAATTTAGTTTTATGTTCTAATAATGTTTTTCTTGTCATTTCTTATAGGGGAAGATTTTGAAGACGAGTTTGGAGACTCGTATATTTTGGGTGAAGATTAGTAGAAGAGTTTTTATTATATACTTCTTATTATTATTTTGGTGCTAATTGTTTTGGCTAGCTAAGGTAACAATTCCGTTTTACTCGACGAATTAATGTCACATAGGTTTTAGTTTTGTTCATGTTATGGTTATGTATGATTTTAGTTAGTAACTTAGCTTTAAGTTTGTTTCTTTTGATTTTGGTTCATCTTTATTTTTGGTTCATCTTTTTATGATTTATGGATTTTTGTTAGTAATATGATAAGTAATGGTTATTATTGTGTTTTATGAATTTTTATGATTTTCCATAAAGTTATGATTCTTATGTTGTTTAGGAAATTATAACAAGTTTAGTGTTCTTGAGGAATTTTGATGATTTTTAATAAGTTATGATTTTTATGTTGTCTTATTGTTCTTGATGATTTTTATGTTGTTAGGAATTTTTATGTTGTTTTAGTGTTCTTGATGAATTTGGATGATTATTCATAATAATGATTTTTGTCTGATGGTTGTTAAAATGGGTGTTTGATAATTTAAAACATGTTAGAATAAATTTGTTGTTGTTTGTTGGGTGAACCGTGGAGAGGGCAAGAACCGGACCAACCAGACCGGTCCAGGCCGGTTCAGACCCGGTCTGGGTTGGTCCATGGTGGGTCCGGGTTTTGGTCTTTGGGTTGTGTTGATGTTTGATTGATTGGTTGTTGTTTTGACGGGTTTTAAATATGTTAAAGCATGCGGGAAATATTGGAAAACGGTTTTTAGAAAATTAAAGCAAAACAGCCATTGAGCCCAAATCAGGCCGTGAGGCCCAAATCAGGCCCATGTGGGTCCGGCCCAACTCAGCCCGTGGGTCCCACTTTGGGACTTGTGACGGTTTTTGAGTTATCGTCATTTTTATCGTGTTTTGTAATATTTAGCAAGTGGGAAATATTAATAAGTAAAATATTTAATTAAAAAGGTTTTTCATAAATTATTATTTCTCACATGTTAGAAATTATAAGACGAGATCGTAGTTTAATTTGAATATCCTTTAAGTCAAACGGGGTTTTGGGTATAATATAATCTAATTCACATGTTAGAAGTTTTAATAGAATAACATGTAATGAATATGTTGATTTTATGTCTATGTGATAAAGACTGTTTCTAGCCGGTTTGATCCAACGGGTTTGGTCAAACTAAGATCTAGTCAGCCCCGATTTGACTGATGACCCGTCGCGGGACTCGGGTCGGGGATTTGTCTTCAAGTAAAGTTTTATTTACTTATTGAATTAGCCTTAGTAGATATGAGGCGATATGATATTTGATTATGATTTATTTGCAATTAGTCACATGATAGGATGTTTTCCCGTGACTGTTTTATTATATGGTTGGTGTCGTGTTGACTAAGTACCCATAGAGAATTATGAGTATATGGCGTCTTGACCATTCTAATTCTAAATGAGTAGCTTGGACAATGACATTGATAGGCAGGTACTGTCTTTAACGAGTATATGTTCACTTGCTTGATAGCTTTTGTGTCTCGGCTTGGTGGGTTTATATCCAAGTCGGGGCATGGCTGCCTGATCCATTTTGGGACTGGAGCCAGCTTAAGTACT
>JAIUZE010075084.1:0-50220 GCA_022085475.1 Heliosperma pusillum | reverse complement strand
CGCATCCCAAATTCTCATAAATGACAAATAAGGGACTTTTCCTGTCCATATCTCATATGGAGTCTTGTTTGCCGCTTTAGTCGGGCTTCGATTTAGTGAAAATATTGCTGATAAGATAGCAAAACCCCAAAAATAATCAGGAAGCTCTGTTAGACTCATCATAGATCGAACCATATCTAATAAAGTTTGATTTCTCCTTTCGGACACACCGTTTAATTGAGGTGTTCCAAGAGGAGTCCATTGTGATACTATACCACAATCTTTTAGGTGTGAATCAAATTCATTGTTCAAGTATTCACCACCACGATCGGATGGTAGGGTTTTAATCTTTTTATTCAATTGGTTTTCTACTTCATTTTGAAATTCTTTGAATTTTTCAAAAGCATCACTTTTATGCCTCATCAAGTAGACATATCCATATCTACTCAAGTCGTCGGTAAAAGTAATGAAGTAGTGATAACCATCTCTAGCTTGGATAGTCATTGGACCGCATACATCCGTATGTATAAGCCCTAATACTTCACTTGCTCGTGTCCCTTTTTCCGTAAAAGGAGCACGAGTCATCTTGCCTAGAAGACAAGATTCGCATACGCCATAAGATTCGTAATCGAATGGTTTGAGTACTTTAGATGAAACAAGTCTCTTTATGCGTCGTTCGTTTATGTACCCTAAACGACAATGCCAAAGGTATGATTGATTAGGTTCACCTGTTTTGAGCTTCTTGTTTTCTACATGATAGACCTCTTTTGCAATATCTAAAACATAAATACCTCCAATAGAAATGGCCTCGCCATAAACCATTTCATTAAGTGAAAAAGGACAACAGTTGTTCTTAATGCAAAATGAAAATCCTTCCATGTCTAACACGGAAATGGAGATAATGTTCTTGGTAAGAGTTGGTACATAATAGCAATTATTAAATACAATCTAAACCATTAGGCAAAAGAAGAACGTAGGTGCCCATGGAAAAACTGCGGCTACCTTAGCCTCCATTCACATGGCGCAGGTCCACGTCACCCTTGGCTAGTGCCTTGCACGTCTCAGCCCCTGTACATGATTACAAAGGTGAGAACCACAACCGGTATCAAATACCCAAGAACGATGTACTAGCAAAGTTACGACCTCTGTACGTCTTATCATATAGAGTGATGAAAGAATTTTACCTGACGTTGTCACACAACCGTCTTTCTTGTCTTTCAAGTACTTGGGGCAATTGTGTTTCCAATGCCCTTTGCCATTACAATAATAGCAATCCGCCTCCGCGTGTTTGTTGACCTTGGGCTTGGCCTTGTAAAAGACCTTGCCCTTTCCCTTGCCGGATTTCTTGAAAAGAGTCTTCCCCTTTCCCTTGTCCTTCCTTACCCCAAGGTTCATGTTCTTCATTTTCATGGAAAGAACATCCTTGGGTTCACTCCCACTAGCCTCCATGTCCCTCTCCGCTTGGGTGAGGAGTGCATGGAGTTCATGGAAACTCTTGTCCATGCCATGCATGTTATAGTTCACCCTAAATTGGGTGAACTTAGGTGAGAGTGAATGAAGGATCTTACCCACCACCAAATTATTCGGAATTTTGCACCCTAGACGCTCTAAGGTGTCCGCGTGCTCAACCATTTTGAGCACGTGTGGGCCAACTTTTTGGCCCCTTTGAAGCTTAGTGTCAAAGAATTTCGTAATTGCCTCATATTGGAGAATTTGAGGGGCTTGCGAAAACATCGAAAGGATATCGTGGAATATCGATATGCATTGAGAGAAATCAATTGGAGTTTGAGTTTGGTGAGATTGACCAAATCAAGACATTCTTGACGTCATTAAAAATCTTTCAAAAAAATTAAAGGTCATATTCGGCCGAACCCCCGCAGACGATATTGGCGCGGGTTCGGTGGGGGGCTCTTCAACCAAGTAGCGAAGCACGTTATCGGATAACGCGGCGCTCTTGATCGTTGACTCCCATTCAACGAAATTACTTCCGTCATCCTTAAGGACACACTTGTCCATGACGGACCTCAACCATGAGTCTCTACCCAAGGTTGCAACGTTTGATGATGTTGACATTATGCGAATATGGTAAATACAACAAAAAGAAATATATAAACATTCATTGTTAATTTACTTGAAAAAACATTTTAACAAGTTTAGCATTCATATAATGACCTCTCACTAAATTATATAAATGATTCCAAGACCCATCTTTAAATAAAAATAGTCATCGCATGCTACTTTTATCTAGAAATGGTAAGTCGTTACTTGACTAATTCTACCCTTAGAACTCTTGGTTGACGGATTTCAACTAAATCCAACTCCTAGTCCCAAGATAACGCTTATCTCGTTGAGTCCAATCCAATTTTAGCTTGTGATCGTATCACCCTACTTACCCGAGGTAAAAAGGGACCCACGAGCGTGGTAGCCCTAATGAACACGGGATTCATAGGTGTTATTAATTGGTAAGGCTAATCTCAATTTTTTAAACATGTGAGAGATCTTGTCAATTTAGTTATTAATTCCCTATAAGTGAACTAAGTCGGTGAATTGTGAATAACGTTGAATTGACAATAACGGTAAATAAAATGCATGTGTGACGATTTTGGCATGAGCGGAAATAAAGCAAGCAACCAAGCAAAAATAAAATCCTAGTATGGCCACCTAGCTAATCAAAATTAACTAGATAGTTACAAATTCGGAAACCAACTCCTTGGTCCCTTGCCTCTTCACTTGGAACACCTTCCAAAATGGCACCGTCTTGAGGGAGTCACCGGTCTTCACAAAAATAATTACAAATATAAAAATATACAAATTCCTATTATACATTTATTCTATGAAATGAAATTATTAAAATTATACAAACCGGCGATACGAGATCGCAATAAAATTACAACCAAACCGTTATTCCCTTACATTACGGGTAATAACGATAAAAATAACTAGGCCATACTAGGTACAAACTTTGCATAAATTATTAAATAAATGACATTCATTCATTCAAACATAAATAAAATAAATTTCTGCAAAATTCATGCCAAAATCGTCCTAAGTTCAATTCATGCTCATTGTAGCTCGATTTTTTCCGGGATTTATTGATTTTTAACCATTAAAAATCACTATCAACTTTTAAATCTCATTTAAATTCAAACTAATTAACTAAACTGATTTAGAACTCAAAATTAGTCACTACTAATTTTGTTGGTCATTAAATAGATCGATTTGATTTCATTTGCTAAATATTACGGTTTAATCATAACAATTATGAAATAAAACCAAAATAAAATATAAACAACATAAAATTTGAAACAAAAAATTTTGTACATTCTGGAACAATTCCAGGAACTATAATATAAAAAACATTTGCTCAAAAAATTTAAATTAATTTTATGAACAAATAGCTTTGTATTTAATGGTTTTATCAAATAAAAACATTAGATATAGTAAAACAGTGAAATAAATTATGAAATTTCTCCAAGAGTATCAAAATCAGAATGTAAAATGTACAAAAAATTTTCAAGACCATAAATGGACGTTTAAATTTTATGAACATTATAATCTCATATTATCGACTTTTATCGTATAAAAATCAATGAACATGCAATACATAAGTAAAAGTCACGAAATTTTACATACAATATTTAAGAAATGCATGTGAGATCATATTTAAATTTTATGGCCAGAATCAACATGCAACTAGTTTTAGTTAAATTTTAACTCATAAAATACATGTTAACTCGGTTTAAACGCCAAAAATCAAAATAAATAGCAAATTAATCCCTAAAATCACGAAATTTGACCACAAACATTTTGAGGTCAGTAGGTATACATGCACCAAAAAATTTCGTCAGAATCGTATTTTAACTCAAAATATTTGATTTATTAGTTATCTTATAACTTTAATAAAAATGTCCAAAATGAACATGCATGCTACAAGCTAGCTCTGATACCAATTGAAAGTCCATAGAACTTAATTAGACTCCTCTAATTAGTTGCTAAATTACTTGTTAATTTAGTATTTAATGATCTATGTAACAAGCATGCAAATATAAAGACATTTATATAAGAGAAGAAATTTCCTCACATTGATATGGAAAATATAAGGGCACAACAAGAACTCCTTCTTGTTGTTCTTGAGCTACAAATATGGATGAACACAAACAATCTCCAAAGTAGAAGATCTCCTCTAAGTTGCACCAAGATAAACCCAAATAATCTACCCTTATTATTAACTAGATAATAAGATAGATATTATACTACTAATATTATGACTATATTACTACACTAGTAATACTTAGTAAATATTATTATTTGAGAGTTTTAGTGAGAGGAAGAATTTTAGAGAGAAGTAAACAAATTGCACAAAATGAAGTAAGTATAAAATGAACAACAAGTGTTCATTATAAAGGCCATTTGGCCGGACCATGTTGTCTATAATTGGACTGTTATTTTGTTCAATTTGATCACATGCATTAGAGTGTAGTGTTGTAGTATAAGTGATGATTGTTTTCAACTTGTTATGTCACTTTCAATTAGTAACTAAAGAGTATAAACAAGAACAACAATCATCACCATTCTAACTACAATCCAACCGGCCACAATGGCCTAGTTTGGTCCATTTTGATTTTTGATATTTGTCTCACAAATACTTATTGATCATATGGTTAATTATCTTGTATAATTAAGTGTTAATTTGATCATATAACAATTATATGACTCAATTAAATAAATAATATGTACTTAACATTTTAAGTAATATTTTACCATTATATCAATATATAATGGGTCCCACAATGCTTGGTTAATTTATTTTACAACTCCTTGTAAATATAATTAACTAATTACCTCTATCTCAAAACCTCAACTAATTTAGTAATTTAACGATTAATTACTAAGTTAAATCTTATTTAATCGTATTAAAATAAGATATAAATTTATTAGTCAATTATCGCATAATTGAAAAATACGTTTAATCGAATTTGAGTTCTTAACTCAATTTCTAACAATTAACTCTCGTACATATCGAATATATGTAATGTACTAATTAACTGTATCGTATACAAATAATTAGTTACTATTTGGATTTCATCCTTTAGGTGTGACCGAAAGGGATCAGTTGATCAACGCCGTCAAACGACAATAACGTCAAACTCTAGTCAGCCAACCGTTATTGATTTACGTTAATCAACTGACTAATCATATATATAGTCAATAAATATCCCAATTATATTCCTTAATAAGATTTATTATGTGGCGCACTATTGTGGAGGACACCTACTCCAACAAATAGAACTCACATAATTTACATGTAGCAAGTAATCTAATCAAACATCTTACATGTGGCATATCGGTAGCCTAAACTAGCGCGAAATGAATGCATGTATAAAACGCAAAAAAATGTACGGAAATGTAAAAATATGACCGACAATGGAGAGGGTTACCCCCTAAAAAAGAAAATAAAATAAATATATAAGTTTTAGAAAAAATGGAAATGAGATGATTTTCCTAAAAAAAGAAAATGAAAAAAGAATGAGTGTGCGTGACTGGCGAAAATGTCGATTATCGTCTAGAAAACCGAACCCGGCTAGGATTAGGAAATCGAAAACCTTGGTAACTCAGCATATTTTCCGAACCCACATCCTATAAGAATAAGAAATCATAGATGAACACGAATTAGTAAGGCGCAAGAGCTGGAAATTTTGAGAAATGGCCTTAGGAAGAGGCGCAACAAGAGCTGCGACTCTTCGAAAGGGCGCAAGTGTTGCTGCGTCATCTCTTGGGCTGATCAGACCTCGGTTAAAATTAGGAAAAGACGAATAATATATATAGCGAGCTCGGTTGAAGATTTTATTCATACAATTCTTCCAACAATCCGTCTCTCCCATAAAAAATTCTCAAATCCCAAAAAGACTTGCAATATAATGGATGCCTTTGAAAACCGTCTCAACGAGTGGGCAAACGAGTTCACCCATGTTGAGAAACATGATATGGGTGCCTAAAACCTAGGGACGATCGTGAGCTTTGAAACTAGTGAAAGTAGTAAGGCCCTTCTTACACGCTTGTCTTGAGTACTAGGACCTTAATTTGCATGTATTTGCCTTTCCTGGAGGCGATATTTGTCATTTTCCCGGAAGAAATAGCTGTCATTGGGGGTGGGACCCAAAAGATGCTCCAGTTATACTCCTTAACTGTTGGAGTAGGTGTCCTCCACAATAGTGCGCCACATAATAAATCTCAATAAGGAATATAATTGAGATATTTATTAACTATATATATATGATTAGTTAGTTGATTAACGTAAATCAATAACGGTTGGCTGACTAGAGTTTGACGTTATTGTCGTATGACGACGATGATCAACTGATCCCTTTCGGTCACACCTATAGGATGAAACCCAAATAGTAGAACTAATTATTTGTATATGATACAGTTAATTAGCACATTACATATATTTGATATGTACGTTTAGTTATGAGAGTTAATTGTTAGAAATTGAGTTTGGAACTCAAATTCAATCAAGTTTATTATTCAATTATACGATAATTGACTAATAAATTTATATCTTATTTTAATATGATTAAATAAGATCTAGTTTAGTCATTAATCAATAATTTACTAAATTAGTTGAGGTTTTATATATATTTTGAGGTAGAGGTAATTAGTTAATTATATTTACAAGAATTTGTAAAATAATTAACTAAGCATTGTGGGACCCTTTATATATTGATATAATGGTAAAATATCACTTAATAGTTAAGTACATATTGTTTATTTATTTGTGTCATATAATTGTTATATGATCAAATTAATACTTAATTATACAAGAAAATTAAACATATGATCAATAAGTATTTGTGGGACAAATATCAAAAATAAAAATGGACCATATGTTACCATATGAGCCAAAAACTGAGTGTAGTAAGTAGTGATGATGGTTGTTCTTATACATGCTCACAAGTCACCAAGTGGAAGTGACATATCAAGTACACCATAATCATCACAAACACTAATACACACCACCACTTTGCATGAGAATATAATAAGAATAAAATCACCTACTTGGGGCATGAAGGGGCCGGCCATAGTGCCTATAAAAGGACAATTGTTGTTCATTTTTCTTCTTAATTCATTCTTGCTTATTTTTCATACATCTCTCTAAAATCTCATCCTCTCACTAAACTCTCAACATACTAATATTTACTAAGTATTACTAGTGTAGTAATATATTCTAATATTAGTAGTTTTCTATCTTTACTTATTATCTAGTTAATAATAAGTTTAGATTTTTGGGTACCATCTTGGGCGCAACTTGGAGGAGATCTTCTAGTTTGAAGATTGGGTTTTAGAGGATCATTCTAAGCTTGGTAGAAATTCATCTAAGACAATAATTTTTTATTGCTCTTATTCTCATCAACAATGTAAGGAAATTTCTATTTCTTTTTATTATGCCTTTATATTTGCATGCATGTTACATAGATCTTTAAACACTAAATTAACTTGTAATTTTGTCACTAATTATAAGAGTCTAATTAGGGTCTATGGACTTTCATGTGGTATCAGAGTTAACTTGTAGCATGCATGTGCATTTTGGGCATTTTTATTAAAGTTATAAGATGACTAATAAATCAAAAATTTGAGGTAAAATATGATTTGGACGAAATGTTTTGGTACATGTATATCTTATGACTTCAAAATATTTGTGGTCAAATTTCGTGATTTTAGGGATTGATTTGCTATTTATTTTGATTTTTGGCGCATTTTTATGTTAAAAGTTAACTAAAATTAGTTTCATGTTGATTCTGGCAATGAAATTGTAATATAATCTCACATGCATGTTTTACATACTGTATGTAAAATTTCATGACTTACAATAAAGTATAGCATTTTTATTGATTTTTATAAGATAAAAGTCGATAAAAGGAGATTATTATGTTCATAAAATTGAAACGAATTTTTATAGATGTAAAATTTTTTGGTACATTTCATAATATGATTTATTTGGTTTTGGTGAATCTTTGTTATTTGGTTCAATATTTTGTGGATATTCTTTGGTATTTATGAGATAAAACCGATAAATGTAAAGCTATTTGTTCACAAAATTAAATAAATTTTTTGAGTAAATGTTTTTTGAGTTTTGCGTTCCTGAAAATGTTCCAGAATGTACAAAATTTTTGATTACAAATTTTTATGATGTTTATATTTTATTTTGTGTTATTTCATAAAAGTTATGATTAAACCGTTATATTGAGCAAATAAAATAAAATCGAACTAATTAATGACCAAAAAAATTAGTAGGGCCTAATTTTGAGTTCTAAAACAGTTTTGATAATTAGTTTGAATTTAAATGAGATTTAAATGTTGATTATTGTTTTTTAATGGTTAAAAATCAATAAATCCCGTAAAATCGAGCTAGAATGAGCATGAATGTGTTTAAGGCGATTTTGGCAAGAATTTTGCAGCAATTTATTTTATTTATGGTTAAATGAATGAATATAATTTATTTAATAATTTATGCAAATTTTGTACCTAGTATGGCCTAATTATTTTTAATCGTTATTACCCGTAATGTAAGGGAATAACGGTTTGGTTGTAATTTTATTGCGATCTCGTATCGCCAGTGTGTAATAATTAATAGTTTCATTTTAGAGAACAAATGTATAATAGGAATTTGCTATGTTTTCATCTGTATATTTGTAATTATTTATTATGGAGACAGGTGACTCCCTCAAGACGGTGCCATTTTTGGAAGGCGTTCCAAGTGAAGAGGCAAGGAACCAAGGAGTTGGTTTTCGAATTTGTAATTATCTAGTTAACTTGATTAGATAGGTGGTCATAATAGGATTATTCGTTGCTTGGTTGCTTGCTTTATTTCCGCTCATGCCAAAATCGTCACACATGCATTTTATTTTTTCCGCTATTGTCAATTCAACATTATTCACAATTCACCGACTTAGTTCACTTATAGGGAATTAATGACTAAATTGACAAGATCTCTCACATATTTAAAAAAAATAAAATTGATATTAGCCTTACCAATTAGTAATACTTATAAATCCCGTGTTCATTAGAGCTACCACGCTCGTGTGCCCCTTTTTACCTCGGGTAAGGAGGGTGATACGATCACAAGCCAAAATTGGATTGGACTCAACGAGATAAGCGTTATCTTGGGACTAGGAGATGGATTTAGTTGAAATCCGTCAACCAAGAGTTGTAGGGGTAGAATTAGACAAGAAATGACTTACCATTTTTAGATAAGGGTAGCATACGATGACTATTTTTATTTAAAGATGGGTCTTGGAATCATTTATATAATTTAGTGAGGGGTTATTATATAAATACTAAACTTGTTAAAATGTTTTTCAAGTAATTATCATAACAATGAATGTTTATATATTTCTTTTTTGCTGTAGTAATAATATTCGCACAATGACAACATCATGGAACACCGCAACCTTGGGTAAGGACTCATGGTTGAGGTCCGTCATGGACAAATGTGTCCTAAACGATGACGGAAGTAACTTTGTTGAATGGGAATCAACGATCAAAAGCACCGCAATATCCGATAACGTGCTTCGCTACTTGATCGAAGCACCTCCCACCGAACCCGGGTCAAGGTCGACCGCAGCGGTTCGGGCCGAATATGACCTTTATTTGAAGGTTGCCAATGACGTCAAGAATGTCTTGATTTGGTCAATCTCACCCAAACTCAAACTTCCATTGATATCTCTCAATGCATATAGGATATTCACGAGGATAACATCAATGTTTTTGCAAGCGCCTAAAATTCTTCAATATGAGGCTGCCACGAAATGTTTTGAGACTAAGCTCCAGAAGGGCCAAAAAGTTGACCCACATGTGCTCAAAATGGTTGCGCATGCCGACACCTTATAGCGTCTAGGGTGCAAGATTCCTAAGGAGCTAGTGGTGGGTAGATTCCTTCATTCACTCACACCAAAGTTCACCCACTTTAGGGTGAACTACAACATGAACAACATGGAAAAGAGTTTCCATGAACTCCTCACCCAAGCGGAGAGGGACATGGAGGCTAGTGGGAGTGAACCCAAGGATGTTCTTTCAATGCGATTGAAGAACATGAACCTTGGAGTGAAGAAGGACAAAGGAAAGGGAAAGACTCTTTTCAAGAAAGTTGGCAAGGGAAAGGGCAAGGTCTTTATGAAACCCAATGTGACACCCTCAAATTTGCGGAAAGAAAAAAAAATAATTTAACTCAATACAATATGAGAATACATAACGAAGGTGTCATAAATAAAAAGGTTCATTACAAAACGGAAATAATATTATACAAAAGAAATATACAAGACGGGAGACATATCTCCCGTATAAATACGGAAGTAAAAGAGTGTATAATAATATACAATCTAAGAACCGAATATAGGTCCAAGGTAAATACTTCGCTCGCTAGATCGTCAATGTACCCCAAATATGCATCACCACCTGTTCGACCGCATTAAATATGAACACGGAAGCCACAGTCAGTGGGGAGTAACTCCGAGTTCTACCAGCACGAAAGGTACGAGTTTAATTAAACAGAATAAATAAAAGCAATGTATATGGAAAATACAAAACCTTAACATATATGTATGCTTTTCATGTTATGAAACAAATAAACTAACATTATAACCGAGCCATATGAAAGCTATCATGTGAAACCGTTAACAATCTAAAACACGAGGTAGGGAAGCTGGTATGCTAGCTCAGAGGTTACCTTTAAAACATGGCCATGATACACTCACACCCTAATCAACACGTAATCATGTGAATCAGTTAACAACCGGTAATCCAAACTCTATCAACCTTAGCCGGCTTGCATCTCACCTTCTAAGATCCATAGAATCATCAAACATGAAAGACCAATACTTCTAGAAACAGGCATAAGTTCTTAGTACGGCGATAGTCTACTTCTGTAACTCGAGGTTATACCACGAGGTAGGATATACTTAAATATTTAGGCTCAGCGGTCACGCTAATGACATGGCCAAAATACCAAGCACACATCTGGGCTCAGCGGTTACCTTGAAAACATGGCCCAGATCCAAAGCACATATCTTAGCTCAGAGGTTACCCTAATAACATGGCCAAGATACAACTCTACCCTAATCCTAGACTGCGCAGACCTAGAGAAATGCGAAGATCCATCGCACCCAAGACCCATGATACAACCACATGAGTACCCCTAAGGAGATCCACCAAAGGGTTGGCTAGTACTAAAGCTGGCTCCATTCCCAAAGTGGAAGCAATAAGGCAGCCATGCCCCGACTTGAAGATCCATCAAGCCGGAACACAAAAGCTATCAAGCAGTGAACATATACTCGTTAAAGATAGTAAGGCCTATCAATGTCATGGTCCAAGATACTCATTTAGAATTAGAATGGTCAAGACGCCATATACTCATAATTCTCTATGGGTACTTAGTCAACTCGACACATATCATACAATCAAACAGTCACGGGAAAACTCCCTATCATGTGACTAATTGCATAAAAATCATATTCAAATATCATATCGCCTCATATCTACTAAGGCTCATTCATTCATTCATTAAATAAAACCTTATCTGAAGACAAATCCCCGACCCGAGTCCCGCGACGGGTCATCAGTCAAAACGGGGCTGACTAGATCGTAGTTTGACCAAACCCGTTTGGTCAAACCGGCTAGAAACATAGTCTTAGCCATCGAGGCTTGAACATAAGAATATCACATTCATTTCATGCTATTTCATTCAATTTCTAACATGTGAAAAATAATAATATATTGAAAACCTTTTAATTAAATAATTTACTTATTAAAATTTCCCACTTGCTAAATATTACAAAACACGATAAAATAATAATACTCAAAAACCGTCACAAGTCCAAGGGAACCCACGGTTCATTTTGGACCGGTTTTGGTCATCTCTTCTAAAAACCGTTTCTTAATATTTCCCGCATGCTTAACATATTTAAAACCCGTCAAAACAATAACAAAACAATCAAGTATCGACAAAAACCCAAAGAACCAAAACACAGACCAACCAGACCGGGCTGGACCGGGTCTAAACCGGCCTGAACCGGCCTGGTTTGGCCCGGTTTTCCAGCCACCAAAACAGCCCCCTACGGCCACTACCAACATCAACTCTAAATTATTTCTAACATGTTTTTAATTAACAAACAACCATTTTAACAATCATCCATACAAAAATCATGATTATCAACAAATCATCTCAATATGTCAAGAACACTAAACATGCCAAAAATTCATATAACATAATAAAAATAACCACTTATCATGTTACTAGTTAAAAACCATAAATAACCAACATAAACAAAAACAAAAGATATGTAACATTAATTCGTCGAGTAACTCGGAATCGTTACCTTAGCTAGCACAAAAACCAATTAGCACCAAAATAAGAACTAAAGAAACAAGAAACCCGTCTTCTAGTTTTCTCCTAAAATATACGAGTCACCAAACTCGTCTTCAAAATCTTCCCCTATAAGAAATGACAAGAATAACATTATTAGAATTAAAACTTGATTTTCCATATTTAAAGTGTTGAAAGGATTTTGTCGGAATTAAAAATAAACAGTACTTGAAGATGGAGAGCGAAGAGGAGATTCTAGAAATATAAGTTAGGACGGATTTGAATAAGAAATGAAGGTTTTGTGACGATTTTGCTCAAGAACGATGAAGAACGATGAAGAACGATGAAGAACGATGATGATTGTATTAATTAGATATTAAGTCGATTTATTGTAAAATGAAAAGATAGTTAGTGAGTAAGTGGGAGAGTGGGCCGTGTAGATATAGATGAAATATGGAGTCGGGTTTTGAAATTGTTGTTACGAGATTGACTCGGGTTTAATAATTATATTACGGTAATTGATTAGATATAATTAGATATTAAGTTAATTAAACCAAATATCTAGATATTATGTTATTGTAATGAAAAGAAAGAAAATATCTAGTCTTATGAGAGGGTAGGAGAGCCGTGTGAAATGAGAAGAAACCGGGTCTGATTTTAATCGATTTGCGTAATTTTAACTGACGGATCGATAAAGTTATAAATATCTTAGATATTATTATTAGTTTAATAATTTTAATTAAAAGATCCCATATGAGAGGAAAATGATGACATGGGGAGTGTGACTCATGCCAAAGTCGGGTTTCGGGTTTGTTTCGGGATTTAAGATGACTCGGGAATAGTTAAATGACGTTCGGGATTAAACCGTAAAAGTTATTCTTTAATCCCGAATAAATTCAAAATAATTATATTAAATTATCTTAAATTCAAATAAATATTAATAAATATTAATAAATTAAATTTATTATTTTTCAAATATATTTTCGGTCTTTCAAATTTCGGGGTGAGTCGGAAAAGTCAACGAAAATCAAAGTCGACTTAAAAGTCAAGAAAAGTCAAAGATGACTAAAAAGTCAAGAAAAGTAAATGACGACTTTAAAGTCAAGAAAAGTCAATGACGACTTAAAAGTCAAGAAAAGTCAATGACGACTTAAAAGTCAAGAAAAGTCAAAGATGACTTAAAACGGGATTCTCATGAAATCTCGCGGAAATTCCAAATACGAACTCGGAAATTCCAAATACGACTCGAAACAATAAATTCTAAGTTAAAACTTAAATTTGCTGAAAAGTATCCGTAAAATATTTCACTAGAAAAATAGGGTACATTTCGGGTTGTTACAGCTGAGCCTTCACATCACGGAGGATCTCGATCTTTCTTGGACCTAGTTTTGGGTGTAAGTTTACATTTTAATCCACTTTTTCGTCCATTTGAAAATTATAACTTACAATTCTTTTTATTATTAAAATCTTCTTATACAAGTCTTTCTTCTTTTAGAAGGGTAAAAAGAAAAAAAGGTAACACGTCCACGGCTCCGGAGCTCTTCCTTTACACCCATTCCCGACTCCAAGACAATAGAAGATATTTGATTAAGCCAAAAGATAAAGAATTGTATGTAAGTTTCAAACCATTTTTGGATTTTTACAATAAGTTCAGTTTTTTGAATGTTTAACAAATTTTGAAGCTATTTTTAATCATAATGTTTATATTTTGTAGGAATCATTTTTGGCCGAGAAAGTCAGGCAACCCGAGAAACCCGATAACGAGATTTGGTTTGACTTGGTTAAGGGTTTCAAGAAGGGGAGTGTGTACGGAATTGGCTCGGCTAAGGATGTATTCTACGACGCTCCAAGGGTAAGGATGCCTTCTAGCTCAAGACAAACTTACGAGCCGGGAGTCGTAGGTAAACTCCAAGCCCAACTTGATGAAGAAAGAAGAAAAAACGCCGAAAGGGATGGGGAAGTTCTGAAAATGAAAGAAAAATTTAAAGCAATGGAAACCATGTTCAACAACTGCAACCAAGGTCCGCCTCCCTTTCGGCGAGATTATGATGAAGGCAATGGAGGTGATGGTATGCAAGCCGAAGCCAATATGGGTTTCCTTGGATTTTGATTTTAGTTTAGAATCTTGTTAATTAATTGTGGTTGTTTAAACTTGGTTTTGTAAACCTTTATCAAGATTTGTAAACTTGATTTGATTTTCTTGATATATATGAGAATGTTCGTTTCTCATCGTGTTGTTGTAAATGTGTAAAATTGTGGTTGTTTTCTATTGTACTTGCAGGTATGGTAAGGTAATGAAATGGCAGGATGAAAACAGAAATTTTCGTCCAATAAAACAGGGGTTTTGGCGACTGAAATGTTCTTTTAACGACTGTTTTCAGTCGCCAAACCCCTTGTATTTTCACAAATTAAACTTGATTTTGCGACTTATTGGCGACTGACTTCAGTCGCCAATTTGGCGACTACTTCACCATTCAGTCGCTAAATTGGGCGACTGATTTCAGTGCCATTTTGCCAATTCGACGACGCTTTTGTCGGTCGCCAAATTTGGCGACCGAAATCAGTCGCCCGAATTTTATTTGGCGACTAAGGCCTGCGACTGGGTCCTGGCGACTGATTTCAGTCGCCAAATTCAATTAGCGACTGAAATCAGTCGCCAACGTCGGTGGCCTGAATGTTGTTTTCTTGTAGTGAAAAGAGGAATTTTAGGGTTACATAGGTGAAGAGTATAAATAAAGTGAACAAGATAACACAAATTCTTACTAAAGACGGCGAATATCAGACTTCAATGAAGACGGTCGAACTCTCTCTTACAAGGAGACAAATGGGAGGGCAAGTGGGGATCCATTTGATTCCCCACTTGTCCTCACACTTGCCTACTTGTGAAAGGAAGTTCGACCTGTCTTCATTCAAGACCGATATTCGCTGTTTTCAATGAGGCTTGTTGATATGATAAAGGTACAGAGGGCGAAGATAACCATATAAGTGGTTCATGAGGAAGAATATCGATAAGGTGAATGGGATAGAAGTAGAACATAGAGAAGAGAAAGAATGGTGAGGTTTAGAGTGGATATATAAGTTGGCATAGGTTGAAAGCTGATATATGAGGTGCTTTTTTTTATTTATAATTACGAAAAATGTCAATTGACATTCCATATGTCATAATGAATAATTTTCGTTTACATTTTTTGTGTGGGGCAATATAAAACAAATGTAAACTATTTACTGAGACGGAGGGAATATTTCTTAACAAATGACATATAAACTTTAAGTACCTATAGCCAAAAAAATAATGTAAAAGGACATGCGTGCAAAGTGATCTGATATCTTTTGACAAAAAACTCTAAATAAAATGCAGATATCAACTAGCTTAATGCTAAGTCAATAAATACGTGTATTTTTACCGTTACAATTATATATTTACGTGTTGTCTTTCATATATTTGAGCTACATCTGAGTATAATTTTGTGAATTTTGACATTTTACACCGTTTTATATTATTGTTTTTGAGCTAAAATGGGTTTCAATTGTGATTTGAATATACAGAGAAGACCCATATGATTTGAGATTAAAGTGAAAGCATTTTTAAAATAATGCTCAATAAATAAGTATTTGCCGTTTTAGCTCGGATTCAAAAATATCTATAAAATTGGTGCCAACGTAGGTTAGGGTTTCCAAAACCTGAAAAATGGAACAAACACGCTATTGGGAATGACGTATCTTTAATTTTTTTTTCCCAAAAAAAAAATTTAAAGAAAAAAAAAGTGTACTGTTCACAAAGACGCCAAAGGGAATGACGGGTTTTCTAAGAGAAAACCCGCCATTCCCAATGACGTGTTTGCTTTTAGTCCATTTTTGTAAGTTTGCGTTTTCCTACTCAATAGAAACACGACATTGCCAATGGTGTGTTTTCTCAATGTTTTTGGTTGGCAAAATTCGAACCTACGTGGACACCATTTTGATAAATAGTGTTAAACCCGACCCAAAACGAAATATACTAATTTTTTTAGCATTATTTTAAAAATGCTTTCGATTAAAGTCTACTCATATGTATGCATGTTCAATAAGTCTTGCTTGCGACGGATCGCACTGTCACTTGTTCTTTGTGCTCCATTTGTCTTCCACTTGCCCCCCGCCTCCCACTTGTTCGTTGTGAGGGGAATTTGACCTGTCACAAGTTTGCGACGGGTCGTCCCGTCACAAATGAGAATTTGTGATGCATGTTACCCACAGGGCCATAGGTATTGTAATTTGACCACCCATGTCTCCCTAAAATGGGATTTGAAATCGCGCGTTACAAAATGTATAATTAGCAACTTTGTCATCTCCTGTACTATTAAGAGAATAAAAACTCTCTTGATTTTTCCGCCTAAAAAGCTTTTCTTTTTCACTACATGTAAGTCACCTTTTCTACCTAATTAGTTAAAGCAATAGCTACAATTAGGTCACCATATCCGTTTAACTTTATACTCCATATAAGTTAAAACATTTGTTAACTTTTTTATATTCCGCATATTAAATTTGTGGTTACTTATTTATTTCTAAAAATACTGGAGTGTGGAATGTTTTATAATTTTTGAAACATTTATGTAACTTTTTTTAGAAATAAAAAAGTAAAAACAATATTTTAATATTTTGTAAATCGTTCTTTTAGATGTTTGTTATTGTTTTTTTTATCAACCAGATTTCTTTATAAGGGCAAAGTAGAGTTTGAAATACATTTTACGTTTTAACTTAATTATGACATAAATGTATTACTTTTAATAGTATTAATAGGTTAAGACAATAAATATTTTAATTTAAAGTGTCTTTCTAGTAAAGTTTATTTTTCAACCACATACTACTGTTATATTCCGTAGATTTTAACATTAAATTAAACGTACAATTAATTTATATAAAATAATTAATTTAGAATGTTGGTGTATAATAATATCTAAATAATACCGTGCGTTAGCACAGATGCACCCTAATTTACTAATAAGCAGAAAATTTAATAAGAAGTAATAGCTAATTACCTATGTATATTCGGGCCAAGTTAAAGTAATAGAACTAAGGTGACCAAGCCCATATTTCAAGTTAACAGTGGTGGTCAGAGTTTATAACGTGTGGGCTGATAAATACAATCCAGACAATCAAACAATACAAGAATCACGTGGCAACTCTTATAATTGGCCCATTATATGGAGATGAAATCGGGTTAATTTGGCCCGGCCTGGCACGACACTTGGCCTGGGTTTATTTTTGCAACTCGGCCTGCCTTGGGGGAAAAAAGATTTAGGTGAAGCCCGGCCTCGATTCTGCTTGCGGCACGTTTAGTTCTTCTACATGCCATGGAGACATGTAGTCCATTAACTATATGATATTGAGATTCTTGAGCTTATAATGTTAAGGGTGTGACTGTGCAACCTGTTATGAGTCAGGATGCACAGGAGGTGACTACGCCTCCAATTGAGCACCAAAATGGGGGAGTCTATGCCTTGGCTCGCTTTAAAAGCAAATCAACTAGACGCTTAATGATACTAGCACAAGCTAAGGTTTTTCGATACTAAAACAGCTGATAGATTGGCTCGTAAGTCGTAACTCTATTTGTTTTTATATGATGGTGATGTTATTATTTGCAAGGGTTATACTGCTATTGCTGGTGCTTTTATTATGTATTATAGGAACCTTTTGGGGTCTGATTCTGATGTGAAGCCTTTGCCTAGGAAACATTTTAGAGTTGGTAGGCTGTCTGAGAGTCATATTGATGGCCTGGTTTATACTTTTTCTTATCAGAAGATTTATATTGCTTTGATTTCTGTTAATAGACAAAAAAACCCGGGGGTTGATGGTTATACTTCTTGGCTTTTTGAGGATGCTCGGAGTGTTGTTGGCGGTGACTTCAAGCAAAGCTATTCAGGAGTTCTTTCTTCATTGTAAAATGCCAAAAGCTGCTTCCACTTTGCCTGTTTTGGTGTCTAAGAAGGACACCCATTCTATGTTGCTGATTTTAGGCCTATTGCCGGTCGCACTACTTTCTATAAAGTCGTTAGTAAGGGGCTGTTTGGTAGGGGATATTTAGGAAAGAGAAAGGAAAACAGAATGATCAATACCTTTTGTTTGTGTTTGGTTGACCAAAAAAATCATACCCTTTACCCCTTCCATTACCCCATATCTCCTTAGCCTTACCACTCCCTAGAGCTGGACATTGTGCCGGGTTAGGACGGGCTAGGTTGGGGGGAAGGGAGGGGTGCGGGTTGGACCAGGTCGGGCTGGGGAATTCCTGGCCCTGAACCGACCCGCTTGGGAAAAATGACTAAAAATGGGTGCAGGTCAGTGTGGGCTGGGCATGCTGGGGGTGTGGGCCGAGGAGAATGGATCCCGGGATCGGTGGGCCAGAGGGGATGCAGCCCGATGGGCCGGACTGGGCCAGTGTGGGCACGCACAATTGTCCAGCCCTATCCCTCAAACCCCCCCTCCCCCCCCCCCCTCCGAAGGTATCCCAATCCATTTCTTATCAACCCAACATTATCTTCACCCACCGCCCAAGACCAACTACCACCAACCCCGGCATACCCATCCACGACCACCAACCCCAAGCACCATATCATACTCGCCAGCCACCTCGAGAAACCGTCGGTGTCGGCACCGACCAATCTCCCGTCGTCGACACCCAACCGAACCCCACAAGCTCTTTCCTCCTTTACACAAAAAATCCCCCATCACCACTAAAAACACCTAATGTTACCATTGGCGTGGATGAGATGGAGTATGTTATTTTCTCATATTGATAAATAACGTAGGTATGATGAATATATTACGTATAAAAAGCAATCTCAGATTAACTCTTTTTATTGAGGGGGTTGGTTGTGAGTTGCGACCACGAAGACGGTCTCAAAATTGTGACTTCAATTACATTTTGGGACCGGCAGAATGCGATCCCAAACTTGGAACCGCAATTCAGCGGACTCAAAGTTTGAATTCGTGACCATTTTTTAGGATTTCCACTTGACGGTTGCAAAAATGTATTGCAGTCCAAAATTCTGTTTTGAAATCGTCTTTTACATGTTTGATACTGATATAGATGGTTCACAATCATGTGTTTCTTGTAATACATTCGGAATGGATATTTATCTTACATATTTTGTACTCGGAATTTAAAAGTAGTCTATCTTTCACTAAATAATGGTTTCCAAATCACCCCAAATGGTCCATCTTAGTCATGTAGTCGGGCCGGGCTCACCATTTCCCCATGTCTAGTCCATCTAATGAAATAAGTGAAGA
The DNA here is from genome assembly GCA_022085475.1 of Heliosperma pusillum. Taxonomy (NCBI): domain Eukaryota; kingdom Viridiplantae; phylum Streptophyta; class Magnoliopsida; order Caryophyllales; family Caryophyllaceae; genus Heliosperma; species Heliosperma pusillum. The sequence goes on along the minus strand of JAIUZE010075084.1, from coordinate 30,620 downwards.
CTATTGTTAATACCGTAAAAAAGTAATCATAAACGTGCAACAAAACAAAACATGTCTAAGAACGACAAACACAAAGACAAAAATTAAAACAAACAAAACACAATAAAATATATTTTCAAGGACTTTCTTCATAATCATCCCTCAAAAATTATATTCCCCTGAAATTTAATTCTTTGATATGGCTGTTGATATCAACCTTTTAACATGCTAAACATAACACAACCAACAATTGTTAATACAAAAGCCAAAATTCGACCACCAATTAGACCAACAAGTGGAATTACAAGCACAATTACGGCCTTCATAATCTCATTTTTCTTAATTTTCATTCCAAAGTAATTATTGGCATCATCCTTCACTTGCAATGTTTCAACGTAGTTATTGTTTACAACGTTAGAATACTCATTTTCTTCATCTTTGTTATCATCATTTGAGGAGATTGATGATGTTTCCTCCTTATCTTCCATTTCAATTTCTTCGACTTCTGTTGCGCTTTCATCCGCGCAATGAACCGATGATTCAAGACCTTCTTTTCCATGCTTGTTCTTCTTACTCTTACGTATATGTTTCGGAACAAGCTTCTTCCAAAATTTTCTTCTTTTCCTTACTTTGTCGATATGATCAATCGTCATAGTAGAACATTTGTCAATATTATTTTCAAGTTGTTCACCGAATTCTGGAGGAGTGCTACCAAATCCTTGATTTTGCCTTGGCCAAATGGAATAACTTTTATCAAGTGATTCAATCTCATTTACAATTTCGTTCCAAATTTTTTCATCATCTGAACACGTACCATTGTTGACGAGTTCACTATCGCTACTCCCTTGCATAATTTTAACCCTTAGACATCTAGTATTCCCATCTTTTACCTTTACTTCGTTACCACCAACTTCTATTTTGGGTCCATTTGTCGATACATCATTTTCCTGAACATCCTTCTCAATATTCGTATCAACCCCATTACTCAAAATAACATCGACTTTCTCTTTTCCACCTTCTTCTTTCTGAATCTCCCCTAGTTCTACATTCGGATCATCTTGATCGTGCTTAGGGGTTAATTTTTTCTTTATAATCTCCAATAGAAACAACACAAAAGCTCCAATTGAAACCCCCAAAATAGTCCTCTTAGTATACAATGACACAACCACAATACACGCTCCTTTCAAAATTGACGACAATATAACATCATATTTTAATTTTAATTTTAATAGGACAAAAAACAAAGTTCCCAATGTGATAACAAATGTAAACATCTTGTAATACAATATTGTCCCCACACCTAATATACTTACCAAAATGCAAAACAAATATACGTGCATGGCAGTAAATAAACCCTGTTTTTCACAATTAATATTTTCATTACTACTCGTATTATTAATCGTATTATTACTCCCTCCGTTCAAATCTAAATCACATGTTTTATGTTCGTCGATGATAACTTCTTGAATATTTTCGGCGATTGGAGAAACAGGTTCCTCTATTTTTGATTGTGAAATAAACTTACTAGCCAATGTGGGAAGTCTTGGAAATGGATAATTATTGTACTCTTCCATTGTCAACGTTGTGTTATGTTTCTTGGAACGTTGTTTCTTTTTCGAGGATTTATGAAACTTATCCTTGTTTTTACCAAAGACATCAACCATAGAAGCCGAGACCCCATTTTCGACAAGAAGCGCCTCACGTCGTTTAGGCGAGGTGGTTTGAAGATCGACAACCAATCGAGAAATCTTGCTCCCTTTCTGCTTCTTCCATAGGGAAGGCATCTTATACTACGTTTAATATAGAAAGAGAGTTGATTTCATTTAAACAATATAGGAATAATAATAGTTGAGGAATGAGGGAAGGGTTGGGAATTTGGTGAAGGGATTTGGATTATGAAAAAGAAAATCTAAAAATGGTGTTTGATACAACAAAGAATGAAGAGGTGATTACCGAAAAAAACTGTGTTATGTGGCTTTATTTGATAAGTTAAATTGTGAAACCTATTTTTGAAATTTTATTTTAATAACGACCAATTAAAAGAGCTACATGCATAACATTTATTTTTATGTGAAAGCTTTTCATATAGAATTAAAAATAAAAGAAATTTTTTATTATAAATAGAAAACAAAGATTGAGAAATGGTACAATAGTCCATTTATACAAACTCATATATAAAGCGACTTTATACTAAGGAAATGTCTATTTATGTTTGTATAATGAAGAAGGTATTAATGAAATTGCACTCATATTTCCAATATATAATACTCTCTTTATAAACATTGAAGCATACCATTTATTATTTTCACACATGGCAATTATAAAAGTTTTGTATTTTATTGCATAAAAACAATTCAATCAAGATTCCACACTATTATATTTTCTCTATCACCAATATTCGATTCGTTAATAAATAGTATTAGAGAAACAAATGATGTGTTTGGTGTCAAACGAAGTACACAAAATAGAAAATTGTTTTATTGTTGAGACAACATCTACACTACATATTTTTTTTATAGACTTTTAAATTGTTCGCTACTCCATGTATAGTAATACATGTTAGAAAATTCAAATAAAAGAGACCAAAAATAAGATTGAGAGTATTTTTTTGGGTTATTCAATGTGATAACCCATGTTTATAATTTTCTACATGGTAAGCTCAAGTCTTAACAAAACAGCCTTTGAGTAGCCATACTGTAAGGGTGCAAACCCTTATCCCATATCGGTAGAATAAAGGTCAAAGGTGATCTTTATAAGTGTCCATAAAATAAAATAGTACGATGTCTTTTGGGAAGGAGCCCAAGAGTAAATCCGTGAGGGCTAGGCCCAAAGCGGACAATATCATACTATTATGGACCGTGGACACTAACGCAGCAGAGGCCCAACACAAGGTATTCACGCTTCCGCACTACAAGTGGTATCAGAGCCCAAGGTTCAACTCGGGCTAGGCACAAGAAAAAGCATCAGACCCAAGACTTGAAGGTGTCTTACACTATAAGGCGTGGAACTCCTAATAGCTCAAGGGAGAGCTAATATATTCGCGAAGGCGACATGGGTCTCACAACGATGAGACGGGCCGTCAAAGAGAAGATCATCAGCGACCCGGGGAGGGTGGGCTGAGGCTTAATGGAGGCCACAAAAGCGGTCCATGGTAAGTGAAAAGGCGGTCGGGGGTGGCGCGCTGAGGCACTGGATTCGGACCAGTCCAGGGGATATTGTATGCAGAGGAGTTTGGTACGCAAGTGTAGCACAAGTTCCGCGAAGGAACAGATGAACCCCTAGGGAGACACATGGTGTGTTGATTAATTGGAGGTTATCAAGACTTGGTGATGCTAAGGGTGTCTAGAAGTTGGGGCTGTATGGTGTGAGAAGGTCTTCTGTAAAAGTCAAAGTCCGAGTCAAGATAATGGTAGTTGGTTTGAGGGGAGGATTGTTAGGGTGCAAACCCTTGTCCCACATCGGTAGAATAAAGATCAAATATGATCTTTATAAGTGTCTGTTGAGTTTATGGAGCCGTTACTGAAGAGGGGGAGGGGGTGAATTGAATACTCTTTTACAAATTTCATTGCTTAATAAACTTAAAATCAAATTATCAGTACATATTGTAAAATGAACAGTCTGTTGTACTGTTCGATCGACTTGTTTGTAGAGTACGTGATAATTTGCTCAAATAAAACAAAAGCCAATAACGAATGTAATAAGGAAATCGTTTGTAGTCTTATGAAAGCAATCTTGATGGATAAACACAATAGACTATAGGTCGAGTCTTTGTGTTTGTGGAAGCGTGCGCGATTATAAAAAGCAATAAACGAAATAAAGCAAATTAAAGAGAAACAAACACAAGCGATTTTTAAGTGGTTCGACCTACACTCTTAAGGTCTACGTCCACTATCTCTCTTATTAATGTTTCTTTAATAATCAACCCCGACTACAAAGAAACCCCCACAACCTACTCCGGTTGTGCGACTCGAGTACAAAACCCTTGTACCCCAACACCCCACGCCTAACTCTAGTTGTGTAGACTCGAGTGCTAAACTCTTAGCCCCCCAAAGCTCTCTCTTTAGATATGAAATATTACAATCAAATGTGTCTCTTTTACTATGTCTTCGTATAAGACTAATAGAGACGAAATTGAATTCCTTATAGCAAGAGAATCGATCAATACAGAACAGAAATACAAATTAAGCAGTCTCACGAACTGTTCGATACATAGACATACACCTTTTCAGAAAATATTTGCAAAATGAATTTAAAAGCTTAAAACACAAAAACATAATTTTGCAAAAACGTTAAAGCACATAAAAAGGGTAATTATTTCTGAAATAATAGTCTTGTATTTATAGGAGAAGTGTTGGTAACTAAATATCCTAAATTAAAGCAAAAAGATAATATATCTTGAAAAGATAATTCTAGAATATTTTAAGATAACAAAAAGATCTTCGTACTTATTCTCCAAACAAAATAACTTCCAAGATTTTGATCCTCAAATTCTATTATAAATAAACTGAAAGTTTATTTGTGAGGATATTTTGTTCAAAGATAATATTGTTTATAAAATATTTTATTTCGAAATTATCTTTAAGAAAAGAGTTCGGAAAATCTTTTCAGCAGTGCCCATGAACCAGATCATAATTAAACAGTTCAACGGACTGTTCAATTATTGCTCAGTAATATATTTGCTCGTTCCTTTACTTTTACAACACACATGACACTAAACAACGACACACTTCTCTTGAAGCTTCATGTCTTCATTAAATATCCTTTGAACCTATACATACCTGAAAACACACACATTACTAGCACAAGGAAAACATTATACGAAATACTTGTCATCATCAAAAGAACATATCTCAATTCTCAACAGTGTCCATAAAATATAATAGTACGAGGCCTTTTGTGAAGGAGTCCAATAGTAAATCCGTGAGGGCTTGGCCCAAAGCGGACAATATCATACTATTATGGACCGTGGACACTGACGCAGCAGAGACCTAACACAAGGTATTCACGCTTCCGCACTACACATATATAACTCACAATCATAATTTTTAAAAGCGACCATATTTTATATGGCCAATCAAAGTTTAAAATTTACTTGATCGTATCTATTTGTGGTGAGTTTGGAATGTGATTTTTATTTCCTACAAATTGATTGTCTTTGTGATATCTTCCAATGAAAAAAAAAGGTTGCTTGACTTTTTATTTTGCTATAAATGACGTTACCATATACAAAATGAAAAAAATACGAGATAAGCATACATTATTTTGTACAAGTATTGTATGCAAGGGAAAAAGAGTACAATTAGCTATTGTAAGGAAATAGAAATACATTATTTTGTATTATATTACTATGGTCTTTATAATTTCTCATTAACCAGAATTCTCTGTATTGGGTCTCCTGAAAATGTTGATCCCCATTTTGAACTTGACATAAATTCTGTTAGGAGTTTCCTCAACGAACCGGAAATAAGCATACCTCCAACTCTTCTTCAAAACTAAAGTTCCGACCACACCCCAAAATCCGGTAGCAACACCCGACATTATGACTAGGTAGAACCATATGTTTACATGCTTACCTTTCACACCATTACCTTTGTCATCATTTGTCGTACTTGGCTGTGGGTTAAGTTTGGTGCATTTTTTTTCCAAGGGATCCCCGCATAATCCGGAATTCCCGGCATAAATAGATGGGTCGTCGAGAGTTTGGAGCTGCATGCCGGTTGGAATTTGCCCATGGAGTTGGTTGTTCGACAAATTCAGCGTGCTTAGCCATTGTATGGCTGACAAGCTTTGTGGTATTGTCCCTGAAAGATTATTATTTGACAAGTCCAATGATTCCAAGGACTGAAGGTTGCCTATATCATCGGGGATGCCTCCCGTTAGATGATTATTTGACAAGTTTAATTGCATTAGTTTAGTTATATTTGTGAGATCCTCGGGTATTTTACCAACTAGACGGTTGCAGGAAAGGTCGATCATTGAATGAGCGCCCAGTGTTCCAGCTAAATTCTCAGTTATCCCCTTGATAATTTCTTGAATGTTTACACCGCTGTTGCTAACGTACCCAACCTCGTCACTTTCGAATTTTAGGGAGCCTAAACAGTTAGGAATCTGCCCTGTTAAGCGATTATGTGCGAGCTCTAATATTGCAAGCTCTGTAAACTGACACAATTGCGAACTAATGAATCCGCTGAAATCATTCCCTCGCAAACTTAAGATTTGCAAAGCCCCACCATGGTATGCATTTGTAACTTGTATCTCCCCCGAGAAAATATTGTCATTAAGGTCTAGCAAAATCAAGGAATTATTCCCACTTAAAAGCGATGAATTAGCGTTATCTCCTTCAAAGATCCGTCCTGATAGCAAATTTCCGGACAAATCTAATACGGCCATTCTTTTCAGTTGTTTTAGCCACTGAGGTATGATTCCTGAAAGCATGTTGTTCTGAAGGTCTAGCCACTTTAAATTACAGCCACCGCAATTAATATGCTGTGGCAAAGATCCTATTAGAAAAGTGGTTGTGAGAAAGTTGGATAAACTATGACGAGAATAATTGATCATAAGTTAAGAGTTAAGTTTAATGGTTAACCTGTAAGTTTATTGTCGGCAAGTTGCAACTGTTCAAGATGAGTGAAGTTCCATAGCCATTGGGGCAATTCTCCTGTGATACCAGTATCAGAAAGATCCAAGGTTGTAATTTGTGTTTGGTTCCTTAACCATTGGGGAAACACCGTGTTTATTTCACATGAACTAGCACCGAGAAATTGAAGTTGAAAGGGAGGTCGCCATTCGGTACTCAAGTTGAGTTTGATATTGTTAAAATTCATATTTAGATAAGACAATTTAGAGAGGTTACCAACACCGGAGACGCTACCTTGGATGGAGTTATATGAAATATCTAGACGCTCCAGCTCGGTTAAGTGCCGTAAAATATTTGGCATCAACCCACTCATCCTATTGTTTGACAAATCAAAGTGTTTTAAAGCGGACAACTTTCCAAGAGAAGCGGGAATTTGACCATGAAACTGGTTGTATGAAAGGTCTATATAATAAAGGTGCTTCAAATTGCCTAGCCAGATTGGAATAAAGCCATTAAAGCTATTGCCACGGAGAGTAAGTGATTGAAGGGAAGGCATACATTTTAGAAAAGACGGGAAAGGTCCTTGAAAACGGTTTGAAATAAGATCAAGGTGTAGCACGGTGGAAGTATTATTTGCGGTGCTAAGATATGATAAATGAGTGTTGTGTAGCGAACAATGAAATAGGCCTAGCACCGTCAACGAAGGAAGTTTTAAAAGCACCTTCAAAGTGTCATATGCTTGGGACATGTCGATACCGCCCATGTCAAGATACTGCAATTTCGAAAGACCAGATGCCCACTCAAGACTTTCTTGTTTAAAAATTGTATAGCCTCCGGAATTACTTAGATCGAGGTTGATCAAGTTTGTGAGATTGCCTAGTCGTGAAGGAATGGGGCCAGAGAAACCGGCATTCGATAAGTTTATGTACCTCAACTTGATCATTGATCCAACAAATTCTGGTATCCGACTCCCAGTAAAATTGTTCAAGCTTAAGTCCAAGTGACTTAAAGACTTGAGCTCCAACAAAGCTGAACTAAGTTCAGTAGACACTAAAGATGTTTTATAGTTATCTAACCCCGGTGAATTTCTAAGTTTTAGCATAGTAATGTCACCGGTGATATTGTCACAGCTAACTCCGTACCAATGGCAACATTCGTGACCAGCCCATGACGAAAGGAGACTCTGCGAATTTCGTGTGAAGCTTTGTTTGAACGTTAACAGAGCTTCTAGTTCATGTTTTTTGCACAATGTCAAGCTTACTGATGAGTGGAGCATCAGTATAAACATAAATGCAATTAAAAAGCATAATATCCTCATTTTCTTACACACACGAAATGTCAAGCTCAGAATTTGTTTTAAATTTAGGGGGATTTGTAGTTTGTTACTCGGTCTTATACTCGCTAAGGAAATCGCTACAAATTTCAAATTTTATGAAACTAGCGCTTTCGGAGACTATTCAACCAAATTAAAGTTAACAGTATTTCACATATCCAAATCAAATTTATTACAAAAACTTTCCCATCTAAGGCAAAGTCATGGTCTCTACTCGTGTTTTCCTATACAGTATACCCCTTCTTAAGTCACAAATTCACACTCATATAAGAGAAACTTCATGCGGCCTTGATCACACATTAAATGGTTACAGTTGAAAATGAGAGACTTGTTTTATGCTCGCTCCGTACTACTCCGTCTGTGCTAGTTAATTGTTTACGTTTGCTTTACTTTATGAGAGAAAAATAAAGTACATGTAATTATGTAAATGGAGGAGTGGTTATTTGTTATTTTTTTTATCTATTTTTATATAGGTGGTCTTGTTTATTTGTTTAATTTTCATTATTGCGAATATTTTTAAGGGTAATTTGATCGTTCACATAACATGTTGTCCGCTTGTCGCTCAAATTAATAATGTGTTATTCTTTTCTTTCTTTGGTCTTTGTGCAAAATGAAAAGTAAATAAATTACCCGAGATAGTAAGTTATCGAAAACTTTTCCCACCCCGCATTGATTTTTTAAAATTTTGTTGAATACTCCCTCCGTCCCGGTCATTTATTTACCATTTCGATTTTAGAGTGTCACATTCATTTGTTTACCTTTCTATATAAGGAAGGTAACATATGAGTGATTTGATCACCCAATAGGAGTATTGTCCACATTGTTAAGATTACGTAAATATTCTATAGTTATCTTTTCATATAATATAGTGATATTCTTATATATTGTATAGGTTGTACTTTCTTTTATTGTATTATATCTACCTTGCTTCTCAAGGTCTAGGGCTTATGTCCTCTTGTATAAATGCACTTCAATCCTAGGGCCGTTATCAATTTTTTTCCTCGTCTTTCCTGCCTGCGATTCATCCATGGCCAATTCGGGTGTTTCGTTCCCTAATCCCCATGATCCCTCATCTTCATTCATTCTCATCAACTTCAATTCTTGTACTCAACTCACCTCGAAGACTTATCGTACCTAGAAAACGCAGGTTACTGATCATCTCTTTGGTTTCGATCTACTTAAGTACTTGTCAATGTTACCCACCCTTGTCCCGATGCTACCATCACTTCCGACCACCAAACCAAACCCAACCCCAAATATGATTCCTGGAAACGCCAGGACAGCCTTCTCAAAGGGTCGCTCCTTGGTACGTTGCACCCCGATGTCTCCCTACTTGCTGTCAAGGCCACTACTACTTCTCGCGAGGTATGGACCATTCTCGAATCCACATATGCCAATCCCTCAAGGGGCCATCTTCTTCAACTCAAAACTTGATTTGATAACATTGTCAAATCTGACTGTCTCATCTCCGAGTATATTCAAGACATCACCTCCTACGTCACGGAACTTACTCTTCTTGGCAAGACTCTGAATATTGAAGATGTTGTTCACAAGGTTCTTTGTGGCCTTGATCTCAACACCTACCGTCCTGTCATTGAAGCGGTTCCTGCTCGCGACACTCCTATTACCCTTGAAGCTCTCCATGAGAAGCTCCTAAACCAAGAACTCCTCGTTGCTCAGACCCCTGCCCCTGTTTCCTCGTCGCCCTTACCTGCTGCTCTCCATGCCTCCTCATATCGTCCCTCACAAAATAGAACCCCTCCCTTCACTCACTCCAAAGCCACTGGTATCCTACCCACCCCTACTCCCTCCACCAATTTTCGTGGCACATGTCAGTGGTGCCATCATACTGGCCACTACTTATCCAATTGTACCGATTTCAAAAACAAATTTCCCAATACTGCCTTCCCCTCACCTCCTGCTCGTGCTCGCCAAAACCGTCCTCAAGCTCACACCGCCACTGTTGCCCCTACTGCCTCCCCATCCTCATACCTACTGGATAGCGAGGCTACTCATCACCACATCACCAATGACCTCTCATCTCTCTCTCTCTCTTCATGCTCCTTACGATGGCGACGCCGAGCTCATTATAGGTGATAGCTCTTCCCTACCCATCTCTCATATAGGTTCCTTCACTATTCAACTCTCTCCCTCTCTCAATTTACACTTTAATAATGTTACCCATGGCTTTGGATGCTTATGTCACTTTACACTCTTTCACTCTTTTTAATCGTCTTCCTAATTACATCAAACTTCCCTCCTTTGGATGCTTATGCTACCTATGGCTTCGCCTATATGCCTCGCACAATGTCAAGCTTACTGATGAGTGGAGCATCAGTATAAACATAAAGGCAATTAAAAAGCATAATATCCTCATTTTCATACACACACGAAATGTCTTTTTAATCGTCTTCCGAATCACATCAAACTCCGCTCCTTTGGATACTTATGTTACCCATGGCTTCGACTATATGCCTCGCACAAACTTTATCCTCGTTCTTCTCCATGCATTTTTATAGGATATTCATCCACCCAGTCCGCTTATCATTGTTTTAAACCCGTCACTAAACGAATTTACACATCTCGTCACGTCAAATTTTTTGAACTTGAGTTTCCGTCTTATCCCATGCTTCGTCTTCCTTACCCCTGCCTACCCCTGCTCAATGGTGCACCCTCTCCCTCACCATCATACCACCTCCTGCTCTTGTAACCCCTCCCTCGCCTCCTCCCTCCCATGGTCCTGCCACTCCTCTGAACCCCCTGCCCTACCACTCCTCCCTCTCCTGTCAATCCCCAATCCTCTACCTCCACAACCCCCTCCTCTGCCTGTGCACCCTCCCTTGCCTCCTTTAACCCTTCACCCTCACCTTCCCCTCCTCCCCCACCTTCTCCCTCTTGAACTGTCATTACTCGCATGTCCAATAACATTAGGGTACCTAAGCCCAAATATGCTCATTCACTTACCCTTCCCTTCTCGACATCCCTCCCTACCACCACCAAATAAGCCTTGCTTGATACCCGTTGGCGTGTCGCTATGCAAGATGAGTATGATTCTCTTCTTCGCAATGTGACTTGGTCTCTTGTTCCTTGATCTCCGTCCCAAAACTTGGTTTGTTGTAAGTGGGTTTATCGGGTTAAGTATCTTCCTGACATTACCATTGATAAATTTAAAGCTAGACTCGTCGCCAAGGGATTTCATCAACGTGCAGGTATTGATTTCTCTTAAACTTTTAGTCCTGTTGTAAAACCTACTACTATACGTGTCCTTCTTTCTCTTGAAGTAACTCGTGGGTGGCATCTCTGTAGTTAGATGTCAACAATGCTTTCCTCCAGGGTCGTCTCACCCAGTCTGTTTTTATAGAGAAACCACCTGGCTTCATTGATCCATCGTGTCCGACTCATGTCTGTCAATTATCTAAAGCCATCTATGGACTTAAACAAGCCCCCCGGGTTTGGTACGCTGAGCTTAAAACGTATCTTCTGTCTTATGGTTTTCACGGGTCTCTTGCTGACCCCTCACTATTTATCTATCTTCACTCGCCCTCCCCCATTTACTTGCTAGTCTATGTCGATGATATTGTCGTCCTGGGCCGGTGTCGTGCGTCGCTAAATAAATTTATTACTCACATTTCCCCCTGATTTTCACTTAAAGATTTGGGTCCGCTTTCTTATTTCTTAGGTGTCGAAGTCCGCCCTATGTCCTCTGAACTTTTTCTATCTCAAACTAAATACATTTATGATCTATTTGACCGTAAAAAAATGTTAGATGTTAAGCCCTCTACTACTCCTTTAGCGTCTAATTGCTCACTTCGTAAAGATGATGGTGAACTACTGCCCTACCCCACGGACTATCTGGCGGTTGTTGGTAGCGTTCATTACTTATCCTTAACCCGTCCTGATGTCTTCTTTGCTGTTAATAAGCTTGCTCAATTTATGCAAGCCCCTCGTCTTCCTCATTGGCTCGCTTTAAAATGTCTCTTACGCTACTTAAAAGGTTCTATCTCTCATGGTCTTATGCTTTATCGTTTGAGTACCTCGCTCTTTCATGCTTACTGTGATGTTGATTGGGCGGGTGACAAGGATGATTATGTATCAACTTCTGGTTACTTGATATATCTTGGTCGTAATCCTGTCTCTTGGTCCTCCAAAAAGCAACGAGCTCTTTCTCGTTCCTCGACGGAGACTGAATTTCGTGCTATTACGGATACTACTGCGGATATTACTTGGGTCCAATCTCTTCTCCATGAACTACGTCTCTCTTCTGTTGATTCACCGGTTATATTCTGTAACAATCTGAGTGCAACACATTACTCTGCAAATCCCGTCTTTCATTCACACATGAAGCATCTTGCATTGGCTTTTCACTTTGTGCGTGAGCGAGTGCATCAGAGTACCCTTCGAGTTCAGCATATTTCGGGCAATGATCAACTCGCCGATGCCTTAACTAAACCTCTTGCTCGTTTGCGGTTCACCTCGTTGGTTTCCAAGATTGGCCTTGTCTCTAGACCGTCCATCTTGCGGGATCGTGTTAAGATTACGTAAATATTCTGTAGTTATCTTTTCATATAATATAGTGATATTCTCATATATTGTATAGGTTGTACTTTCCTTTATTGTATTATCTCTACCTTGCTTCTCAAGGTCTAGGGTTTATGTCCTCTTGTATAAATGCACCTCATATGTTAATAATATTCAAGCAATTCATAATATAATTTCTACACACATGTCATACATCAAGTACAACTACAAGAGGTCCCCTATCATTTTCTTAATAATTATGCCAAAATGAAAGGTAAGCAAATGACCGGAACGGAGGGAGTACTTTTTAATTAGATTAGTGATAATTTGATACACTACACATGTTATATATTCTGCCATGACATTCAAATTTTGATCTCGAGGCGAACTTAGTTACCTAGCGTACTCTCCAATTAATATATGGAAGTTGATTTTGACGACGACCATTACCATGTTAAAAATATTAATTAGAAAAATCTACAACAATAATTATCTAGAATGGTCTATTTAAATATCTCCTAAATAATGTCTAGATAAATCTAGAAATACATGAAGCTGACAAGCTAAAAACCGGTGTCGTTAAACCCGGTGATTAGCAAGACCAAACAGAAACTTATAAGTCCTAAACAAATACCAAACTATCTAATAAAAGGTAATAAAGAGGTAAGTAAGGGTCGAACCCAAAGGAAGACGGTATAAGACTAAGCTAACTAAACTCTTGACAAAGACTAATTATGAAACTAAATAGTAATTAAGACACTAATTACTAATAATCACAAACAATAGGTATTTATAATAGGAAACGTGTAGTATGCCATAAATGGAGAAATTGAGTTGAAATGGTAACATGAAAGCATCAAAGATATGAACTTTAATGTTGAGACAATTTATCAAACATTTTAAGAGAAATTCCGGGGATCTTATTTTTGAAAGATTAGATAAAGCTCTTGGCTCATGGGATTGGAATAATGTGTTTCCTAACTCGGGCATTGTCCATCTTCCCATTCAAATCTCCGATCATGCTCCTATAATTTTTGATTCAGATTTGGTCATCGTTAAAAAGGGTCGTCCTTATAAACTTGAAGCATGGAGTTTTAATTTTGAGGAGTGTTTGAATGGTGTGCAGTTGGAATGGAAGATTCCAATATATGGCTCTCCTGCATTCCGCTTGGTTAGGAAGTTATCAAGGGCTAGAACAACTTTTAAAAAGTGGTCTGTTACGAAGAAAAAGGAATGGAATAGTAAATGGACGGATTTTGATCGTGATTTGGAGAAAACCATGGAACTAGGAATCAATAATGGTAACATTAATGAATTTTTGATGGTGGATTCAAAAACTACTAAATTTGCGAAGTCTTTGTCTGTATACTGGAAACAAAGGGCAAAGATTAAATGGATGTCTGAAGGGGACACGTGTTTAAAATATTTTTTCAATTGTGTCAAAGGGAGGTCTGGAAGTAATTTCATTAAAGGTCTTAGATTGGATAGTGGGCAATGGATTTATAATGAGGAAGAAATACGAGAATCTTTCTGCACCCATTATGCAGATCTTTTTCAGGCCAATTCTACTGACGTTTCTTTTGAGGTTTTTATGAACGTGGAGTCTGGTATTTTTAATGGGATAAGTTCGCGATTGGATCAGGATGATATGGATTACCTTGCTAAACCATTCTCTGCTAGAGAGGTTAGGAAGGCTGTGTTTCAACTTAGCCCGTTGAAATCTCCTGGGCCTGATGGTATTCCAGGTATATTTTATCAAAGATGTTGGCATTTCATTAAATCGGATGTTATTTCTGCAGTTCTGGGGGTGCTCAACAGAGATTTTATTCTGAAAGAACTTAATAGAACTTTCATTACCCTAATTCCAAAAATCTCTGCGCCTGAAAAGAAGGAGCATTTCCGACCAATCAGCCTTTGCAATAATATTATGAAGATTATAACCAAATGTATTACTAATAGACTAAGTAAAATCATGGGAAAGCTGGTAGGGGAATTCCAAAATGCATTTGTTCCTGGCAGATGCATCTCGGATAATATTTTGATTGCAAATGAATTATTTCACACTATCTCAACCTCAAGGAAGATGAAATCACAACGGATGACTTATAAGGCAGATATGAGTAAGGCTTATGACAGAATGAATTGGAATTTTATTAAAGGGTCGCTCCTCAATCTTGGCTTTCCGATAAATTTCATAAATCTCATTATGAAATGCATTACTTCTGTTTCATATGAGCTTCTAATTAATGGTATTCCTACTAAAAGAATTTACCCAAAAGGAGGATTGCGGCAAGGAGATCCTTTATCCCCTTTTATCTTTGTCCTCTGTACGGAGATTTTATCTAAGAATATCATGCTCAATGAGGAAAATGGGCTATATAAGGGAATTAAAATTTCAAGGCATTCTCAGGCTGTTTCTCACTTATTATTTGCGGACGATTCAATATTCTTTATTGAGGGAGACATATTGGCTTGTACTGCTTTAAATGGCACTATTGACCGATACTGTAGGGCATCCGGACAATCAATTAACAGGGAAAAATCAGCTATATTGGTTAGTCCTAACGCTACGATGTCATTTGCAAGGGATTGTTTCAAAAATTTTAAAGTAAGTGGCTCAGCTTTGATGGGTAAATATTTGGGTGCACCTACGGAAATTGGTACTGATAAAAGTAAATCAAAAAAGGAAACATTCGGATATGTTATTGATAATATTTCGAAAAGAATATCCTCTTGGAACGGAATTTTATTATCACAAGCTGGTAGACTGACATTGATTTCTTCTATTCTTTCTTCTTTATCTACCTTCATTCTATCGGTATTCAAACTACCGGTAAGTGTGACTTCAAGGATTGATTCTTTATTGTCACAGTTTTGGTGGAAGGGACATAAGAAATCCCAAGGTATCAGCTGGTGTAGTAAGTTATTTCTGAATCAACCAAAAGGATTAGGTGGTATTGGCATTCGTAACACAATGGGTTTTAATAAATCCCTCCTTGCGAAGACAGGATGGAATATTCTAATGCGACCCTCCTCCCTTTTAAGTCGAACTATTGGTAAAAAAATATGGGATCTTCTTGGATGAGGTTGGGCAATCGAAAATGGTGATTAATAAAATTGGGAACCCTATAAAGAATCAAAATTGGATTGGTAAGGGTCTCTTATGGGGTTTACAGACATTTGAGGAAAATATTATCTGGCAAATTGGGAATAAGTCGGATCGAAATGTATGGAAATTAAGATGGGTGAACGGTATAGTACCTACCCCGGCTCATCCGAATCTGCTTAATGAATCTCCCTCCATTGTGGATCTTCGAATTAAAGATTTAATCTCTCCTTCGTTTATATGGAATAAGGATCTTATTTCCTCCTTGTTTTGTCCGGATTTTGCCAAGAACATTCTTGTTATCCCAATTAGCAGGTCAAGCAATGCTGATGCCGCGTATTGGAAACTCTGTTCTCATGGACGATACACGGTGAAGAGTGGTTATTTTCAGACATGGAAGGAAATTTGGCATAAATCTGCATCTCTTAAAGACTCTTCAAGAATTTCTGACAGCATTCAAAATTTTGTTAGGAAATCCTTATGGACTCTGCCGGGACCTAAATCATGGATTATCCTATTATGGAGAATTCTTACTAACTCCCTCTCTGTGGGAGAAGAATTTGAGAGACGACGTATTGACATTCACAAGTTCTGCTGTTTTTGTGAACTTCCTATTATTGAGTCGACTAATCATCTTTTCAGGGACTGTCAATTTGCTAGAAGAATGTGGATGGGTAGCAAGCTTGGAATTCGTTCAGATTTGGATTCTCATGTGGACGTAAGGATGTGGATAATTAACTGGGTTTCCTATTTAAAAAAAGGAAGGGACCCAGTTTGCAGATTACTATCCTTTTTAGCCTCTATATGGACTATTTGGTTCGCACGTAATTGCTATATTTTTAAAGGCGAAAATTTGTCTGGAAGTGTAATGCTTATCTACGAAGGTATACTGACCAATGCTCTTGCTAGTGTATCCATTGAAAATTCGAGAAAGGCCAAGGATCGTTCTTTAACTTATGAGTTGGACGGGAATCTTAAAAGAGTTAAGAGAAGGAAGATTTTTAATTTAATTGGTCAACCTACCGCCTGTTGTCAGGATATTCTTTCTGTAGATGCCTCTTGGAAGGACAATTTGGCTGCTGGGATGAGTTTTTTCTTACAGAGATCTGATGGGTATGATACGTCTGTTATCAGAGGAAACTTCTTGTCCCAATCTTCTATCCAAGCTGAGGCTCTAGCCATTCTGGAAGGGCTAAGATGGGCGTACTCTAAAGGAGTTATGCATTTAATTATTCAATCGGACTGTCTCCTGGTTGTTTCGCAAGTTCTTAATTTCGTGGAGCCGGAAGCTAGGAACAAGGCTATCTTTGAAGACATTGATGTTATTTGTACTTCTTTTCATTGTCTTAGCATTAGATTTATCCCAAGAACTCAAAATCGAATAGCCGATGCTTTAGCAGCAAGAGCTATTCGTTTATAAGTTCGATCTATTTACTTCTGTCAAAAAAAAAAAAAAATTATCAAACATTTACTATGCAAGGAAATATCAATAAAGGAGACAAATTGGTGTAACTCTACTATTCAAGGAACAATCTACCTAAGTTCATGCAAGAATACCAACCCCTATATTTATTAGCCTTAAATAACCTTAATCTCACTTTTAGTGACTAAAATCTAAGCCAATGTATCATCACCTTCTCTACACAAGTCAACTAGTATCTAAGCCAACACTAGTGAAAAAGATAGAGACTTTAAGAACATTGAACGCATGAAATCAAGATTAGGAACACCCAATACTAATTTAAGCCAACTAGTGAAGAGTGTCAAGTAATATCCACTCACAAGAGTAAAACTATAACCGTTTAAGCCAAGATGCAAGCTTTTCTACAGTATATTGTATAGACTAAGCCATTCATACAACAATAGCATAAGATGAATGTAATAAACACAAAGATGACCAACCTTAATTATTAAACATTCAACAATATCATAAAGACAAAATAAAACTACTAATAAGAAAGATAAGGGATAGATTTTTACAATTACCAAGAAAAGATTGAACCTTTTGTGTAGAAATACACAATAAAAGAGTTTAGCTACCCATAATTTTCATTACAAAACCCATAAAAATGAAAGCTAAAATCTTAAAATCAGGGGCGGAGGGAGGGGTGGCTACCTAGGCTATAGCCCTACATGTTTTGAGAATAATTAATTTTTAATATCTATCAAAAGCATTATAACATGTTAGCAATGTTGGTTGTTGCAAAATATTTAAGTTACCCAAGATTTGTAGGTTGTGGGTTCTAGCCTGAAGCCTTCTATCTATCATATTTTGTGTCGTTTTGAATAATATTTTGATAATTTTCTATACTTTCAAGCAAGTAAATTTTGTATTTTGATAAATTTTCTATACATTCAAGCAAGTATATTTTGAATTGTAATTATATTTTGATGAATTTTCTATACTTTCAAGCATGTAAATCCACATTTATTATACGTGATGTGTCAATTTCAAATTTAACAACAAAAATATTTTGTTAAAAGGATTGGAAGTATAAATTCTGAATGTACCTTATGTTTACAGCAACAACAACATTACCCCAGTGCCTCAATGGCTCCCGTAAATTGTGTGATAAGGGAGGGTTGGATGTACGTTGTTTTACCCTTGTGTTAGCAACAAAAAGAAACTGTTTCTGAACGACCCAATATAAAATTGCGTCGAAAACTACATCGAATCACTAATATTTCACAATAGAAAGAAACACAGTAACTTTAGTAAGCCATTTTGCTTTATTCCATCGTAATACGGAACCAACGAGTAATGAATGTTTGACTCCATAGAAAAATATATTTCAGACTCTCCGTTAAACTCAATAACATATTACCATTTTCGCTCTAAATTACGTAAATTGACTACATTAAATTTCGATGTTAGTATTTTTTTTTCACCATAATATATCGTAATTTAGAATATAGCCCTACATGCATTTTAATCCTGGCTTCGCCCCTGGTTAAAATGATAGTATAATAGATGAGATGGTAGATGGGATGATAACCTAGATGAGTGAAAAATTTTGGGTATTTATACCCTTCAAATTCACACATAAATGGGCCTTCAAAATAATAGAATAAAGGGTTTTTTTGAGTCCGCAGATGCAGCCTGCGTCATGTGACGCAGCCTGCGTTTTTCAACCCAGCAACACGTTTTTGCGAGAGGCATATCTCTCTCGTTTCTTGGTCGTTTGAGGCGTGAAACCTACCATTAATTCTCTTAAGTTTTCCCGCTTTCATTACACTAATTACTAATAATAACAAACAATGGGTATTTATAATGGGAAACATGTAGTATGACATAAATGGAGAAATTGAATTGAAATGGTAACATGAAAGCATCAAAGATATGAACTTTAATGTTGAGACAATTTATCGAACACTTACTATGCAATGAAATATAAATAAAGGAGACAAATTGGTATAACTCTACTATTCAAGGAACAATCTACCTAAGTTCATGCAAGAATACCAACCCATATATATTACTCTAATATAACCTTAATTCCAGTTTTAGTGACTAACATCTAAGCCAATGTATCATCACCTTTTCTACACAAGTCAACTAGTATCTAAGCCAACACTAATGAAAAAGATAGAGACTTTAAGAACATTCAATGCATTAAATCAAGATTAGGAACACCCAACACTAATCTAAGCCAAGTAGTGAAGAGTGTCAAGTAATATCCACTCACAAGATGTAAAAACTATAACCGTTTAAGCCAAGATGAAAGCTTGGTACAATATATTGTATAAACTAAGCCATTCATACAACCAGTGACGGACCCAGAGCTTTAAGAATGGGAGTGCACAATTGAAGAAGAAAAAATCGGAACAATATCGCAAAATGATAAACACCATCGTGGTTATACTCTCTTTGGATAGTAAACATAATAATGCTAAAAAAAGTTACAAATTCTTACAAATTTAAAGTCATCGAATGGAAAATATTAGTGACTTTTGAACTATTAATTAAGGTTTTGTTATTAATGAAAATTAAGAGTTTTTTATTAATGAAAAAGTTGTATTTTTCTCCATCTTAATTTTGAACACTACTAATTGAGATTTTATATGTGGCTTTCAGATTTAAAAAAAAAACTTGAAATTATTTTATTTTTCTATTAATCTATAATGAAAAAAATATTATTATATATATAATTAGGATTTTAGATAAAATTGGGGATTGATGTTAAAGTAACAAGTTATCAAAACTCACAATCCAAAATCACAAATAGAGAACAAAGAATCAAGATAAAAAGTAGAAAGATATTCATAAAACAAACCAATGAGAGAGAACTTGAAACTAACTATCTAAATTCAAAAATTGGGAAGATGGAATTTTGAAATTAGTGTGAGAAAATTGAACTTGAAACTAACAATTGGAAATAAAGGGACAAAAAGGAAGTAACAAACTAAAATTTGTAGTCATAAAGAGAAAATAAAAAGAAAAATCTGGGTTTGAGAGGGATTGAACCCGCAACCTTCAATCTCAATGACGCTACCCTAACCCGCTAAGACACTTAATACTTGTGCTTTATATTACATGGATAGTTTACTAAACTGTTTTTCGCTTTTAAAAAAAATATAAAAATTCCCCGACCTAGGGCGGGGTGCGCACGCGCGGTGCTGTGCGCACCCCTGGGTCTGCCACTGCATACAACATTAGCATAAGATGAATGTAATAAACATAAAGATGACCAACCTTATATTAAACATTCAAAAATATCATAAAGACAAGATAAAACTACTAATAAGAAAGATAAGGGTTGAATTTTTACAATTACCAAAGAAATATTGAACTTTTTGTGTAGAAATACACCAATAAAAGAGTTTAGCTACCCATAATCTTCATTACAAAACCAATAAAAATGAAAGCTAAAATGTTAAAATGATAGTATAATAGATGAGATGGTAACCTAGATGAGTGATAAATTTTGGGTATGTTGTACCGTTCAAATTCACACATAAGTGAGCATTCAAAATAATAGAATAAAGGGTTGTTTTTACTCTGCGGCGGCAGTGAAAAGCGCAGCCTGCGTTTTTCAGCCCAGCAACACGTTTTTGCGAGAGGCATGTATCTCTCGTTTCTTGGTTGTTTGAGGCATGCGACCTATCGTTGGAAAGTAAGAGGATAAGCTATCATCTCCACTTGGCCTTGCATAGATACAAGGTCTAGAACTCCCAAAATGCCCGTTTGAAGTTGACCCTTGTGAAAACGAGTTTTCTATTCTTCATTTTGGCTCTTGCTTTGCATGCCAAGGCTTCAAATCTTTCTTTCTCTTGCTTTCCTTGATTTTACACTTGTTCTCTTGCCTTGCCTTTAAGTATCCTCCTTTTCCTTGGTTTAGGAGATATGAAAACCGGATTTCCATTTGCAAAATATATACAAGCAAAAGTCGTAATTACAAAGTTACAAGTGCAAATTAAGTTGAAACCCCAAAATTACAATCAAAAGTGCAAACCGGCATTTTATATAAAATTCCAATTAAAACCCCGTATTAAGCATGTTCATTACGATAAGATTAACCTATTGACCCAACACAATTTGACTCTATCAGAAGCCTATGAAGGAGTGAATGTCAGTCAAATAAACCGACATGCAAAGCCTATATATAGGCATGATTGTATGCACCATGTACATACACAACATGCAATACATATAACATACAAAACTAGTTTTTGTACCCAAAATCAGAGGTGCGTTTTAGATTCATTGTTTAAATTTACGTATGACTGTTACCTCGTTAGTATGAAAAATGTTGACATTTGTGTAGCCTTGTGTTGTTAACACAAACACATAAAGATATTTCAATTGAATTATAATTCATCTAGTTTTATGAGAACCATAACAACATTGTAAATTTTTATTTATATATTAAGATATATATTATACCAGTAAATAGACGCAATGCCGGATGAAGCTATTTAATTGGAAGATAAACCTCCTAATAGAATTCTTATATTTGTCAACTTCTCATGCAATTATCAATGTTTGTAGTTGTCAATTGTAACACACGATTTTTGTTTTTTAATAAACTTGTAGAAATATGAGAGTAAAACCAAAATAAAATTCATATTTTCTATTAATTAATTATTTCATTAATATTTTTAATTTATTTTAAGTAGTTGTAAAAGTTGTATATTCTAATATCGCTTGAAAGTCATTCGCAAAACTTGAAAAATTTGTAATCGCTCGAAAAAAAGTTTTCTTTATTAGGTATCGTTTGGTTGCTCTAGGGGGATTAACGTCCCATGAATTTTAAAAAACACATGAACTGGCCAATTCATGTAAATTGATCAAAAAGCGTTTGGTTGGCATACGAGAATTGAATGGATGTGGAGTTTCTAACTACCTAGGGGGTACTACGTAATCAAACTCCTTCATTAGGGAAGAGTTGGCAATTCCTGGGAAAAAGGAAACCCCGTGATTTGGGGGTAATCGAACATTTCTCATTTTTCCAATCATGCGATTTTCCAATACACCTATTTTTAAGTTGTCAACCAAACAAGCCCTTAATATAAATAGATAGATATTGTGATAGCCGGGTGTTGGGCTTAAAAGAGGAAGGCTTTGAGTTGTGGGTTCGATTCCCCCCAGCAACGATTTTTGTTTTATAGCTGCATGTGGCTCATCGCCCGAGTGACTTATTTTTCGAAGTAACTTTTACGAAAGTTCACTCCTACGAGAACCCATTTTAGATAATAAGTTCCCGACATATTTTATTTAAATCTTTTATTTTGAGCATTATTTAAAAAAAAAAACTCAATTATTTAGGATCCAAATTATTCAGGATATATAAGGGTCGACATATCAAACATTGTACCACACTACCACTGATACAAATAATTTGTATTCGTGAATAGTGGACGATCGACTAAGATAAAGCCATAATACCTCTTATACAAATATTTGTGTTGGCGCCTGGCGGATGAGGGGACGATTGACTAAATACATTGTAACAGAGTATTAAAAGACAACGAAAGGATGAAGGCGGACTAAGGGCTTGAGTAGCCCAAACCAAATGAGATGATGCAACGTTAACTCATCTATGAAGTCTTCCACAACTTCCTCCCGTGTTACCCTTAGTTTTTTGTAGTTCAATTGGAGGATTAGGCAAATCAGGTACGCATACTAATCCTTCACAACACCCCGCTCCATTTCCTCCGCAAGGGTTTCCTCCAGTTGCACATAAGATTGCTTCGGAACCAGCCACTCCCCTCATTGTTAGACCTGAAAACCACGAACAAATCCATCTACTCCCTTAGTCCCTTCTATTAAGTAATGTACATTTATTCAAAATTATGTAAGAATGTGAAGAATCTCCCAAATATTAGAAGAATAGGAAAAAATTCAAAGTTTTCCCGCTTCAAACACTTTTCCTATTTTGATATAATCTCTTATTCTTACTTTCTTATTATGATATAATACTGTTTTTAAGATTTGTCACTAGGTTTTTGGGCGATAAAAATCTGTTCCCTATAAGTTAAGTCGTACCTAAAACATATGCTATTAATAAAAATTTAATTATGAAACAATATCATTAATGTTGTGTAAAAAATATTTTCATTGTTAATACTTAAATCTCGTTATTAATTTTGTCATTTTAACTTTTTTTCTCAAATCAAAATAAACGATAAATAACGTTAAAAATAATAAATTGTCTACAATAGATAAAACTCTGAAAACAGTGCAAGAATGATGCATTGCACATTTGCACGTGTTTATACTAGTTTTAAAACAAACGTATAAGCGACTCATGTACCTCATTATTACTCCCATTATTTTAGACACGGTTTTCTCTACTTGGAATCTTGGAAGTATTAGTTTAGGTTAAAAATTGAAGATGATTTGGTATCCTAGAAGATGGTGATAAGCCCATAACATGACCAAGAAATTTTTTATTTTGCGAAGTCCTGAAAATTTAGCAAATTACTACGGAGTATTAGTTTGATGGGGATGATGATACGATACTAATATACTATATTGATATTATGCATGGTCTAGATGACTAGATCATCATAATAATAAAAACTCCATATATGGAGTAAAGTGGCGGACCGGGGATGCGCATAGCACCGCACATGCACTCCCTCGGTTTATAAATATTTATTGTAAATAAAAATCAAGTTCTTATAGGATATATATTATTAGTGCCTTTAATTAAATAGACAGGTAGTAGTTTTCTAGTGGATAAGACCTCTACTTTTGGGGGAACGAGCGAGAGTTTGAATCCCAATATGATCTTTTTATTATAATTTACTCCGTATTTCCCTTCTAAAGTCTCTTCCCTAGTTATGTGGCCCATTTCTTTGTTTTCGTTCATTCGGTGTTATCATTCATTCATTCCCTTCTAAGTTCTAAAGTCTTTTTCATTTCCATTTTGTTTCTCGTTTCATTCATTTGCTATTGTTATGATATTAATTAACAATAATTATTATATAAGACGAGTTTACGCTAAATTAGTCTTAACCGCCTTATAATTTTTCCTAAATACCCTCTCATAGTTTCACTTATTAATTACTTATGTTTTAGGAATGGGAGTCAAACGAAGCAAGTTACCATGCGATAATGAATAATGGATAATTCATAGAAGACAAAATAATTGAATGAAAAAGTTAAAAAGAAAAAAAAATCATTTCATTCTAGTGTGATTCTTTTTGCTACAGAAAATTTGGTTACATAGATGGTTGTGAGAAAATGATTTATCAAGAAGAAGGTTTATAAATCGGGAATAAGAATTGTCATTCATTAATGGATCAGTAAGAAAATGCGACGCAATTTTTTGTAAGTGTGCACTCTCATTAGTTAAGCTCTGGGTCCGCCACTGATGGAGTATATGATATTATTGTAATAGTGAGAGTAACAACAATAAATAATAATTCCTCCGTTCCTTTTAATAGTTGTTCTATTCTTTTTTTTTATTGTCTCGGTCAATTGTTATTCTTTTTATATTAAAAATGTTTTCAATGAGTAATTTGACCCCTGTATAGAGTATTGTCCACTTGTCATCCACTAAGTATAACCACAAATAGTCACTTACTCTTACCTTGACCTTTGTATTAAAATGAGAGGATAATAATTCATTGGAAGAGGGAGTAACACAAATTCACAAAAACTTCCCTCCTAAATTTTACGGAAAATCTATACAAATGTTTTTAATAAGAAGTAATTTATTTTTAAATACTAACTTATCAACTTTCTCACGTATAATTGTCGCAGTGTATAAAAAAAAATGGTCACTTTTTCTTATATCATATACGACTACATTATAATTTCTGAGATAAATATTACAAGATCCGACTACTATTCTATACAGAAAACTTGAAAGCAAAAAAATAATATTAGGTATTTTTTTGAAAATAGAGAAATACTAGATAGTTTTTGACCAAAAAATAATCCCAACTTATAAAACTAAAAAAATTATACTCCTCACAACTGCTGCAAACCGAGTCTCAACTAGGGATGTCAATGGGGCAGGGTGGGTGCGGAGGAAGGGTATCCCGCACCCGCATCCGCGAACAATAATGCGTACCCACACCCGCCCCACGACCCGTGCGGGTGACACTTCTCAAAACAGCGCCCGCCCCACAGCGACCCGCGGGGATCCACTTATCCGCCAAATTACCTTTCCCTTCGTAAGACAATTTTTAAAAATAAAATTCTTGTATCTAAAACATACTAAGTCTCGTAAATTTTTTACAAATAAGTCTCCGTAAAGTGGTTTGAAATAGATCACATTCAATTAATGAGTTATTACATAAGTTTTTTAAACAAGCAGTTGGTGAAAGTTAACAAGATTATCAACGCCACAAACATAATCTACCAATTGCTAAATCTAGTTATGAAATCTAGCATTCTAGCTAAATAGATAAGTCTCTTTTATTAGTTTAGCCTTTATCTTTATAAAATTATTAGTTTTTTTTTAATTTTTACTTAGCTATACGTATATTATAGGTGGGCGGGAGATGAGTGCGGCGGGTATAAGTGATGCGGGGTGGTGTGGGGCGAAGTGGGGTGGGGTGGGTATGGGGCGGGTCTCATGTGATACCTGCACCCGCCCCACGACCCGCAACGAATGACACTTTTGATACTCGTCCCCGCCCCATCACCCATCAAATCATTACCCGCACCCGCCGGCGAGACCTGTCAAGACTCGCCCCATTGAGATCCCTAGTCTCAACCATTAAAAATATTAGTATTCCCCACTTTCCAAAGCAAATATAATACTACCTCAATCCTAGTCATTTGTTTACTATTTTCATTTTAGGATTTTTTATTCATTTGTTTACCTTTCTATATTACCAGGATTTTCAATGACTAATTTGATCTCTTAATAAGATTCTTGTTCACTTGTCAACTACAACCATATATGTTTTCCTACTTCTTTTTTGTCTTTGATTCAAAATCAAAAGTAAATAAATGACCGCAACGGAAGGAGTTCTAATATTATCGTAGAACAATATTTTTTTTTGTTATGGGCTGTTTACATTTGTTTTGACGAACAACGCAAGAGTGACTGCTACAATCAAGATTTTATATTTTGACTTATTGCTATTTTGGCCATGAGTTGGTTTACAGTATTTTCACCACTTTCTCACAAAATTTTGTTTTCTTTGCCAAAATTACATCCCTTATTTTTACTTTTACTAGTTTTAAACCCGTGCAAATTACACGGGTATGCGTTTTAAATTTGTTATTATAAAATAATGTAGAATATTCATGATTAAATATTATATTAGTTAATTATCTTTTCTTAAAATAATTATCTCATAATTATGTTTTAAAATAAAATACGTAGTTGCTTGTTCAATAACTTTAAATTGCAAATGTAAATATTGAGTTATATAAAGATCATATTTAAGATTTTAGATTCGAATGATAAATTTCATTGGTAATTAGCATAAATGATATGTTATCTAAGGTCGATGGTCAAGTGGTTGTAGTACTATATGTCCTCTTGTTAGGTGAATTGAAGCTCCTTCTTTCTATTATAAGTGGGGCAATTTCAAAAAGCACGATTTATTATATAAGATGAAACAAAATTATTTGAATGAAAATTAAGACAAAGTTGGTGAAATAGCACGGGTTTGATACTCTCATGCCCATGCGAATTATTAAACCCATTTTTCATGTTGTATAACCCGTGCATAGGACTCGTGTTGACCTATTTTTCATTTAATACAAATTGTTGAATTGGTCTGAATTAAAATTAAAATTTTAACCCGTGCATCTTTAAGACGATTCAGTCAACTTATATCTAAAATTAATCCCTAAGAATTGCACTTATCCCCACAATTTTACTTCGTCCATCACAAACCCTATTACTCGCTCATTTGCCCCCCGCTATTTGATGATAAGTGATCAAAATCCATCTTTAACTCACTTCTACAAATGCCTATATTTATCATCATCACTTTTTGTGACGTAGATCGTAGAAAGCAAGTAATTAACTCTATTACTGATGTAGTATAAAACAGATGTGAAGTAGGGATGTCGATCTCAGGGACGGTTGGTGTTCAATAGTGATCTAAAAGTCTACTTAAAGTCTCTTGCAAGACACAAAGTGATTTGAGTTTGGGTTTGTTGGCTACACTAATTAACAACAATTAAAAGTAATTAAAATCAACAAAAGAAGTCTAAGGCTAAAAAGGTTGGATTTTTATCAAATAGGAGGGGGGACTAGGGTGAGTGGGTTCATATGGGTAGTAAAGTCGAGTGCAAGGGTCGGGTCTAATAGTCGAAAAAACATCTAGCCTAGGAAAGTGAATTGAGGCTTCCGTTCTTACAATTCCTCCTCAAACCGACTCTAACTAGCTATCGCGTCACTAGATACGGCTTGCCAAAACTAGCGGTTCTACGAAAGACCACGACTTTCGATCTTATGGCATTCGAAACAAACAAAAGATTCATGCAAACTCAAGTAAGCATTTCATCAAACATGTTATAAGCATAGCATGGAGACTAGACAATCATCAACCATTAACCCCAACAATAACACATTAAACCATACAAGAACCCATAATCCCCCACATTACCCTAGCTAGATTACTACTCACTCATACTTGAGGGAAATTCAACATTCACTAAAGGTTGCATAAGAAAATCAACAACAACATTAAACATTTCTAATTAACAATAAGTAGATAACGATAATTGAAACGAAAACTTAATTAAAAACGAGGTTAAGTAGAGAAATTATACCAACTTGGAGAAAGATTAGAACTTTGATATAAATACCAAGATTTCGTCACAAATCTTCGAATATAACCCGAGTTCATACACTAAACCAAGTTGAAATCACTAATTAACCGACTAATTAGCTTAATTAAGAAAGATTAATACAAGATTAAATACTAATTATATGAAAGTTTCAGATCTAGGGTTTCGTGCCCATAAATTACATAAGAGGGTCTATTTATAGGTTTACAAAATGAAGGAAAGATGGGCCTCGAGAAGCTTCATGGACTGGGCAAGTCACGACCGTGAAATGGGTTTCACGGTCGTGAAACAAGTCTCACGACCGTGAAATGGCATTTCACGACCGTGAGAGTATAGGCAGAACATGGCTTAACATTCACGAACAAGTCACGACCGTGAAGTTCATTTCACGACCGTGACAGATGTTTCACGACCGTGAGATGAGTTTCACGGCCGTGAAACCAACTTCACGATTTTCTTCCTTTTTGGCAAAGCATCTCACGACCGTGAGATGCATATCACGACCGTGAGATGCTCAATCTCCTTCTTCCTTCGCTTGACTTTGTTGTTTCCTTCTCGGTTTCGCTTGCCTTGACTCGGGAGGGCTTTGGCGAGTCGAGTAGGACCCCCAAGGGTATGTGGGCCCCCCCTAGGTGTGCCGTGGGTCCTCCGAATGATTCACCTTCTTCCTTGTTGATCAAAAGTAGGTAGAAATCGCCTCAATTGACGGTTTACCTACAAAAACACGATAAAAGCAAGAAATATGCTAGAAGAAGGCAAAACAAGTAGAAACGCTCCTAGGGAGCGTTAAAGGCAAACAAAACGAGATGAAAAGGGGTGAAAATGTGGGGTGAAATGACACTATATCAAATCTCCCCAAACCAAACCCTTACTCGTCCCGAGTAAGGATGAACAATAGTCAAGACCCTTAATTAACTACGCTAAACCTAACCGATACAAGGCAATTAGCGGGCCTTGCTCCGTCCCTTCAACTCACAACAAGGTATCCATGAGGTAGGACACCTTCTTGCAAGGCAAGTGGGGTCTTGCTAAAACTTCGATGCATTCAAGACAATAAAGCACACAAAACAAATGAGAATGCATCTTCAAAAGCAAATGGCAACATGCCTCATCCATGCGCCGGGATTCATCTAATTTGGAAAAATTTCAAGCATTCAAATTCCTATGTATTTACTAGTTTTACAAAGAACTATGCCTAGAAAGATAGAAATAAATCACCTCTTTATTGTGTAAATTTAGTATATTCGTTCACGTTTTCTAGAAAACTTTGTCAAGGGTGATAAAGGCGGGATGGAAAGTGAGGGCCCCATGGTGTTAGAAGACACTGTAGGATCGGAATTCCGCCTCTCACCTAAGTGAAAGGAAGGGTCGTCCCCTCTTAGCCATGCAACGTAGGAGTAATCATCAAAAATGTAAGGAAACGAGATGTTTGAGTTCTTATTTTGTCTTTTCTTTTTTTCTTTCTTTTTGTTTTTTTTTGATTTTTTTGGTGCTTGATTTGGGTGCCTTTTGAGAGCAAGGTGGTCTAGCAAAAGGTGTGCGGCGGAGACCAACAATAGGCAAATCCTCGCCGTAGCGACATCGAGAGCGACCCCATATGTATTGAGGGTACTCTAGAAGAGCCTAGAAGTCTCCATATGCACTCCCTAAGCTAGGACTAAGGCAAAAATTGTGCAAAATTTCAAGCTTTTCTTTTTCTATTATGTTTGAACTCAATTTTTGGACTTTTGATGGGAAAATTTCCTTTTTGTCAAATGTAGTGAAATGTGATGATTGGACAATTGCATGGCCTCAAGAGTCACCTAGGAAAGCGTTCACCAAGGAATTTTCACACCATGGGGATGGTCAAGATGATAAATGCAACCCCTTGACTAGGCTCTAGGAAACGGTGCGAAAATTATACTAAAAATACACGTTAAAAGGTGTTTCAAAATCTATTTTAATAGGCAAAGTGCTAAGCAAAAAGAGCATCTACAAGGGCCTATTCAAACTTGTTCAATTTCCAAATTAGGCATTCCAAAAAGTTTTCCTAAATGCAACTACATGCCATGATCTAGAATTTAACAACATATATACACACTAATGCAAATGCTCTAGTGAACTACGTGACAATTAATCTAAAGAAACCCCCTAACAGCACATAAGTCACACAACCGCCAATTCATCAAAATCCACACCGCAATCATCAACCAACTCCTCCAAAACTCCTCAAACCATAAGAAGTAGAGAAAGAAAGAAGGGGAAGAAATAAGAACGATCATACCATGGCGGTCTTCTTAATCCCTTCAATAAGTTTCTTAGCGATGTGTAGCGGACCTATGTATGGAGGTTAGAAGAAAACATTGCAAATATATACACAAACTAAGATAAAAACAAGCTAATTTTTAGGAATTTTCAAATTTTTCAAATTTTTTTGTTGGATTTTTTTTTTAATGGTTTAAATGCAAAAAATAAAAAATAAAAACTATGAGAATAGTTTCCTATCCCCCACATTGGAACAAACATTGTCCTCAATGTATGAAATAGGATTATTGAAAGCAAAATGAATACATGTTTTTGGGTTTTTGAATATTTTCTAAAAGGAAAGAACATGTTTTTGGATTTTTTATATTTTGAAGAAATAAAAACTTGTTTTTTTTTTTTGGGATTTTTGATTTTTTTGATGAATATTTACAAAATGAAACAATATATACAAGATGGTTAGTTATGCAAATGAACTAATCTATATGAAATGCATGAACTAAATAGAAATCCTAAAACTAAATGCAAAATGATATATTACAAGTGCATGATCTAAGTAAATGCAACTAAGCTATATGCTAATCTAGAGTCTCATTGTGGTGGTAAGGTGCATAAATGCAAGCCCCTCATGGGGGTACCTCCCACAGGAAAGTCT
>JAIUZE010075083.1:0-22884 GCA_022085475.1 Heliosperma pusillum | reverse complement strand
GCTTGCATGGATGGCTTTTTGCTTTGACTATTTTGGGTTCGGGTGTGAGCTAGCGGGCGTTGTCCCTGGAAGTTTCACCTCTAGACGATTTTAGCTAGTTTTGCTAAACACTTGTTCTTTGCTAACATTTTGAGAGACTCCGCCTCTTTGTTGTATTTCCGTATTTAGTTTGTAATATTTTGACACTCCTTGTTTTATTTAACTTGCATGTATAAAAGTTTTTAAAACTACCTATTTCCGCTATATAATTCACATGCTTGTATGTTTTATATTTCCGCATTCTCGAGGGTTGTCACAAGTGTAGTTGTTCTTAGTTCTTAGTTCTCGTCCTTGTTCCTGTTTTGGTTTGTTTTACTGGTCTTTTAAGGAATCTGTCTTTTTATCTACATGTCTCATTGCCTAAACTCCTTTCGTAATTTCTAATCTTATGCTTTACTTTATCTTGTTTTCAATTATACAATTTCTATTTCACTTTTGATTAATATTGTTAATATCTATCAGCATAGTTAGACTAAATAAGGTTCGCATCTTATGATCTTACCACTTAAACTTTGGCCCTTGTTATATCTGTTTTGAATCTTCATTTTCATTATGGTTATTATCGTTGTAGTTATAATCTATTCCCTACATAATCTGTCATGTTAGTAGTCTTGAATCAAATAGTTTTAGTTTTAATTTTCTTGTTAATAATGCATAGGTAATTTTGTACTAGGGATAACATAAAATGTTAATTGTATTCTAGTATTGTTAATTTGATTCAAACATTGCATAAACTATCTCTACTTCTTTGCCTAATCCTTATGACAAACTTTGATTAGTGGGCCGTGATTAAATGTTTGTATGCGTCGTCATCTATTCTAAGATCGAAAGTCGGGATAGATTGTGACAACCCTCGCGAATGCGGAAATATAAAACATACAAGCATGTGAATTATATAGCGGAAAATACGGTATTTTAAAAACCTTTATACATGCAAGATAGAAAAAATACGAGGAGTGTCAAAATATTACAAACTAAATAAAAATACCATAAGAGACGTAGTCTCTCAAAGCTTTAACAAAAGACAAAGTAATTAGCAACTAGCTAAACATCGTCTAGAGGTGTTCATCCAGGGACAACGCCCGCTAGCTCACACACGAACCCAAAATAGCATAAGCAAAAAGCCATCCATGCAAGCAACCTGTTCATTCATGAAAAACATGAACGCCACAATCAGTGGGGAGTAACTCCGGGTTCTCCCAGCCAGATCACATAAAACGTACATAGAAGGAAATACAAAGGTAAAGCATGCATACATATAGATATACATGTGAGATACGATAAGGATAGATAGGCAATTCAATATATAATGATAAAAGCATAAGAGGTACAAGTCCGAATCCATCATGTTATACAAAGACTCGGGGAAGACACTCTTAGGCAACCGAATACGCTCACTAGGGCTTGCATCTCACCGTTAGCGGTATAAGCTTGATAAGATTGAGACTCGACAAACAAACCACGCCAAGTCATGCGATGATCACAAAGAATCCAACATATTATCATCCATTCACGAACCCATATATTGACGGTGCCCAATCATGCAATGACCATGAATAATATCATGAAATCACGCATTCAAAGACAACGGTGCCCAATCATGCAATGACCATGAATAATATCATGAAATCACGCATTCAAAGACGACGACACGACGATATCTCTCACGGTAAATGAAACGCACTAGCATCGTGTACATGGCAAGTATGATTATAGGCATCCACGAGAGTAAAACCTTCCCTGAACGCATACACGATTCAATCCATTTCGTATATGTAGACTAATTTCCTCCTGGTAGGAACGATAATTAAACGGCTCCTAATCTAAACCTGGCCAGATTCCCGGAATCACATTTTCCGATTCGACATGCGATAAAGCGTTTCGCATCCAAGACTCGGGCTTATAAAATATATGCCGAGTACCCCAAATTCGGTAGATCAATTCACGAAAGAGGCGGAAAAACAGCTCAAGCCTCATAACATGCGGTACGCTACATGCAAATAACACCACCTCGCCAGTACACAACATTTGACGGCCGGGTCGATCAACGCATAGCGTTCAAATCCCAACAACGGCGTCGTATGCCCACTAACACATGCATTTAAGCAGTAGGATACCTCTCCGTTCCGACATTCCAGCCTTACGAACGGAAAGGTAGCCAAGGGAATGAGAATACAAAGCACAATACAAAATAGTGCTCAAACCGACTCATTTGTAAAAACCGACGCAAAGTGGGAAACAATCCGAAAACCGTCACAAAACTGTATATACATGCGAAAGAGATATCATATATCCAATACGTGAATATTACAAGACATTACGTAAAATTATACGATAAACCGATCATGCGAACTATTATAAATCACGAGTTTTAGAAGTTGAAGAAAAATAGACAGCCGTGTTCCAGGCCGGGCTGGAGACCGGCGGCCGGTGGGCCGGCTCAGAACACAGGGCAAATTCCAAAAATCACTAAAAACAGAGAAATGTGGTCTGGGCCGGTCAGTCGACCGGCGGCCGGTAGACCGGCACAGAGCACAACACCAAAAATCCAACTTCACTTACTGATGTATTCCAGGCCGGGGTGGAGGGAGGCGGCCGGTACCCCGGCTCGGAGCACAACACTAAAAATCACAAAAATCACAAGTTTGGAAACTATCAAAACAAGGGTCTACTTCAAACGGTCATAACTAGAGTTCTAGATATGGGAAAGCATAAATTCCAAGTCGAGGTGATAGCTTATCCTCTTACGGTTCCAACGAGTGGTCACAAGCCCAAAACAAGCAAGTAACGAAGGAGTTATGATCATTCTACAAAAAAGGGTCGGTGCAGGAAATTCCTAGCCGGGCACTAGACCGGCTGCCGGTCCTTCGGCCAGGAACCCCATTCTACCCGAGAACAACCAACACCATTCCTATCATTTTCAATTTTCCTAATTCACTTCTAATAATTATCCACAATCAATATTCATCATCAACAATCATCAAATAACAACAATCATAAATCATAACATGATTCCTAAGCTTCTAATCGTATTCTAAATATGATTTCTAACATATAAAGCATGCAAAACACGTAAATGATACCGAGTAACCCTTCACCGTTACCTTTACGCGTCTTTAATCGATTTCTAAACCTTCCTAGTCTCCACCTACATACAATTAGATAATAAAAGATGAATATCATTCACCTTGAGAAAGACGGATAATTTAAAAAGCGAGAAAGACGGTAATTTTATTACCAATACGGATAGAGGAAGCTAAGAGGGGAAGAATAAGACGAACTTACGTGAATTCCGTCAAAGAACGAAGGAGATACGGTGAATTCAAAGATCGGATCAAAGATGGAGGCAAGGGTTTGAGTTTTCTTAGTGATGAAGGAATTGTGTTGTGTTTGTGTGAATGAAAATAGGATAAGTGGTAGTATGAGCTTTATAAGGAAAAAGTCAACAAAAGTCAAAGACGGATTCCAACAAAGTCAAGAAAAGTCAAAGACGACTTAAAATTCAAGAAAAGTCAAAGACGACTTAAAATTCAAGAAAAGTCAAAGACGACTTAAAATCAAGAAAAGTCAAACTCGACGCAAAAGTCAAGAAAAGTCAAACTCGACTCAAAAGTCAAGAAAAGTCAAACTCGACTCAAAAGTCAAGAAAAGTCAAACTCGCCTTAAGACGGGATTTTCATGGAATCTCACAGAAATTCCAAATACGAACTCGGAAATTCTAAATTCGACTCGAAACATAAAAAGCTAATTTAAAACTTAAATTCGCTGAAAAGATTTCGTAAAATATTTCTACTAGAAAAATAGGGTACATTTCCGGGTGTTACATAGGTGGCTCAAACACTAGGTGGGCTAATTATGTTAAAACAATTGAGATAGAATATATTAGAAACCCTAGGTAGCATGACAACCCATAAGTTGTATTACTAACCAATAGAATCTCATAAATATATTCTCTATTAAAATAATCGATAAATATAAAAATACTCTTTCACTTTTGAAAACATTTCAAAACATTTTATTTCCAAAATCATGCATCAATATTTTATCATCCAAAGTCATAGACTAAAGCTATAACTTTTGAACATAAAATCTCTCGAATGGAATAGTTACCGAATGACGACCTATACTATCTAATCTTCACAAAGATCTTCAGTATACGGATCATCTCTTCATCTTGATCACAAAGACCCTCCATCTCGAGTCTTGTGTAGTTTTATGTAGATCTTGTTTGAAGCGATTTTCTTTAAAGTTATGCCTGGTTAGCTATAACTTCCATGTTCACTTCCAAAGTTATTCCTGAAGTTGTTATAACTTTGTCTCACAAACTTTATCAAAGTTATGCCTAACTTTGATCTTTCTTCTCATAATTGTTGCTAGCTATAATAAGACTAAAGCACACAATTACACGCATATGATATATCGAGTAAAACATATTATTACGTAAACACATGTCATTATCAAAACTATCAAATTGGTCCAACAAATTCCCCCTTTTTGATGATGACAAGTCTCATATGATTTCCTCAAGAGTTCTTCTTAACAAAGTGACTAAGTATGGTTCCCCCTCAACAAAGCACTCCAAAGTTATAGCAACTTTGATCGCAAGAACAAAACAACTTAGCCAAAGTTATAACTCGAAAGACTTTAAGAGATAACGAGTCTTGACAAGGAGCAAGCTTAAGCAAAGACTCAAATCATATCATTTCTTCCCCCTCTTGGCATCATTGAAAAGACAAGAACAAAGACATGAAACGACTAGAATAACACATGTCAAGGCAAGAAATAGATATGCAAAATACGCAATATAAAACGATTTATACCAAGCAAAATCAAGAGTAAATGTTAATTAAAACTACAAACCACAAGATAGAGTATTAGTTGCCATTCGAATAGAACAATTGTTTAAACATGCCAAAATGGGCCGAATATGGTTAAATAGTTCAAGAGATAAGCAAACAAGAATAGAAAAGCAAGGCATTTTGGGTAGGTGGATGAGGCTAGGGTGCTTTATAACCGGGCCTAGTGCGGTACTCAAGAGTGGAGAGACGGTCAAGGCAAGAAGACACATGTGTAGCTTGAGCGGTGAGGCAAACATCAAAGTTTCGAACTTTCAACGAAAGAGCCTCCATTGCATCGTATATAGTACGCATCCCCTCACGCATCTCCGTTCCGCTCTTAACCAAAGACCCTCCTTGGCTCACCAAGAATGTCATTCTATCCCTTTGCCTATACACTTCTTGCTTACAATCGACAATGGTCCGTTCCAACTTAGCAAGGCGATCATCCACACCATTCATCCACGTCCGCATCTCATGACTCACACCCGACCTACCTTGGTCACGGGTGGAGTGCGAAGAACCCACTGCCACGGCTTGAACAACCGTGTCCAATACCGCTTCAATTTTCTTGTCCTGCGCGTCCAAGCGCTCCATAATACTACCAATGAACACATCTAATTTGGACTCAATCCCGGAAAAATCAGCCCCACCCGACTGCAAACCAACCGAACCTCTCTTTACTAAAAACAACAACTCCGGACCATTAGCATCTAGCTTCATAAACTTCAAGAACGTATCACACATATCATCTTTTACGGCGACCCCATAATTGTTCATATTAACAACTCCCTTCGACTCTAAGAGCCGTGACAGCCACATACCATACGGCAAATCAAGAGTAGAATATACTTTGTCTTCGGTCACCGAAAAAGCAGTTTGTGAAATACGAGAAAAGACAAGAGAAGGTAAATTAACCCGGTTTCCTTCCAACCAATGCTTAACGACCAACATCTCATAGCATGCAATTTTATCCCGTCCTCCCCTACGCGGAATCACGATATTCCATAGAAAATTTAACAGAAATTTCTGTTTTGGGGACACACTCCCCGCCAACACACAACTCGACAACGACGCCCCAACATCAAAATACTGCTTAACTTCCAACTTAGCCATGTCCGTCAGTTCCTCCCATGACGTACTCGGATTGATTTTGATTCCATCATCAGGAACCGAAAACAGAGTACAAAAGTCCGTCACGGAAATCAAAACTGAACGGCCATTAATGACGGCATGCATCACTCCATCGTTTAATGAAACAGAAGAAAAGAACTGAATTACCTCAATCGGATACACCGGACCCGAAAACTGAGCCACCGTTTCCCATTCTTGGAAATTCAAAAAATCGGTAAAGAATCCCAAAGCCCTATATTTGTCACACCAAGCTTTCGGATAATAACGACCACCGTGTATTCCATACTGAGCAACTCGGTTTACAAGCTTGCTTTCGTCTTTCGTGAGACGGAGTTTATCAAGCCCGGAGGATGTTTCTTGAGGCGAAAAATCACGTAATGTGACCCGTGTTGGTGCCTCGGGAACCGTGTCAGTAACTTCGGTTGTAGCTTCGTCTTGGAGTCTACCTTTGCCTTTATTTAACCGTCTTCTTTTCGTACCCTCAAGACCCGCACCCGACTCGGTTTGGTTTGGGTTGGGTGATTGTTGTGTGGGAGGAGAAGAGGTATTTTTGGGCATACTAGGCTTGGGAGTTTTTGGGTTTGGATTTTTGGAGAGTTTTGATCTAGTGGAGGCCATTGATGAAGGTTGAAGGTTTGGGTAATTTTGATGTTGTTTGTATGTGGGTGCCGTGAGGAAGGAGAAGGGGTAGTAAAAAAATTGGTTGAGTATTGAGTTGGTGAAAGTGAAAGGTAATTATGATGGTGTAAGAATTTTGGATGACTTTTGTACTTGAGCACATGGGTGTGCCGGCCCCAATTGATCTCTTTCCCATTTTTTTTTTTTTTTTTGTTTTTTTTGTTTTTGAATTATGGTAGGAAAGGGAATCTTGGGTAATTAATTTTGGGATATGGTAAGGATAGAGTTTGGTAAATAAAAAGATATGGTGATGTATTTTTGTTTAAGAAATTCGGCTAGCATAGGAGACATGGGTAGAATTTGGCTCAACTTTGGAAAGTGAATAAGATAGGTTTTTGGCAAATATGTGGTTCATAATTCAATTTCCATAAAACACTCAATATGCAAGATACTCACGTAAAATATATTATATTAAACACAAATATACTAGCAATGAAATATGCGGACACAGTCATATAATCTCGTCTTATTCTAGCCAGTCACGCAGGTTCACAAAATAAATAAGATGAATTTAATTGCTACCGATTAAACCAATTTCCAACCGCAAAATCTCAAAACGTCTTCTCGCTAACGCCTTTGTTAAAATGTCAGCCCATTGATTGTCAGTACTACAAAATTCGAGTTTAATGTTGCCCTTTTCTACATGGTCACGCAAAAAATGATGTCTAATGTCTATATGCTTAGTACGAGAATGCTGAGCTGGGTTCTTAGAAATAACAATAGCACTCGTATTATCACAGAAAACAGGCATACAACCAACATTAACACCATAATCACATAGTTGTTGCTTTAACCAAAGTAGTTGAGAACATACCAGTCCTGCAGCGATATATTCGGCTTCTGCAGTAGACAACGCAACCGAATTTTGCTTCTTTGAGCCCCAAGTAATTATGCATGGTCCAACAAACGTAGCAAATCCAGAGGTACTTTTTCTATCTAAGGAACATCCTGCATAATCTGCATCTGAATATCCTACTAGATCGAAATTACACTCAAGTGG
Source organism: Heliosperma pusillum (assembly GCA_022085475.1). Taxonomy (NCBI): domain Eukaryota; kingdom Viridiplantae; phylum Streptophyta; class Magnoliopsida; order Caryophyllales; family Caryophyllaceae; genus Heliosperma; species Heliosperma pusillum. The sequence goes on along the minus strand of JAIUZE010075083.1, from coordinate 15,198 downwards.
ATACCACAAATATAAATTAGATGTACCAATTAAATATCTCAAGATACGTTTAACTGCAATCATATGTGACTCTTTAGGACATGATTGAAATCTAGCACAGACACATACGTTGAACATAATGTCAGGTCTACTTGCAGTTAAATATAATAAAGAACCAATCATACCTCGATATGTAGTCTCATCTACGGACTTACCATTTTCGTCTAAGGTCAACTTTTTGTCAGTTACCATAGGTGTGTCCATTGGATGAGCGTTCTCCATACCAAATTTTCTGATTAGCTCCTTGACATATTTTTGTTGGTGAATCTTTATGCCTTCTTTGGTTTGTTGAATCTGCAATCCTAGGAAGAATTTCAGTTCTCCCATCATGCTCATTTCAAATTCTGAGGTCATAAGATCTGAAAAATACTTGCACAATTTATTGTTAGTAGAACCAAAAATAATATCGTCTACATAAATTTGAGTAACAAGTAAATCAGAACCCTCGGATTTTAGAAATAGGGTTTTGTCGACATATCCTCTTTTAAAATTGTTTTGTAATAAAATTTTTGACAATCTGTCGTACCAAGCCCTAGGCGCTTGTTTCAAACCATATAAAGCTTTATCGAGTTTAAAAACATGGTTTTGAAACTTGCTATTCAAAAATCCAGGAGGTTGTTCAACAAAAACCTCTTCTTCCAAATAACCGTTAAGAAATGCAGTCTTAACGTCCATTTGGAATAATTTCATTCCTTTATGAGCTGCGAAGGCGATGAGCAAGCGAATAGCTTTAAGTCTTGCTACTGGAGCGAATGTCTCGTCATAATCAATCCCTTCTTGTTGATTATAACCTTGAACGACCAATCGAGCCTTGTTACGAACTATAACTCCTGAATCATCCAATTTATTTCTGAATACCCATCGAGTACCAATCACAGTTCGATTAGAAGGTCGTGGCACAAGGTGCCATACTTTATTACGTTCGAACTGTTGAAGCTCCTCTTGCATTGCTACAATCCAGTCGGATTCTGCAAGAGCTTCTTTGATGTTGGTAGGCTCTATGGTAGACAGAAAAGAATAGAATGAACAAAAGTTATTTAATGTTCGCCTCGTTTGAACTCCCTTATTCAAACTTCCTAGGATACTATCCATAGGATGAGAACTCTTATATTTCCATTTCTTAGAGTTCCTAGGCTCATCATCATCTGATGAACTATCACTTTCCTCAAATGATTCAGAATCAAGATTGGTTCCCCCTGAGTTGGACTCTGGGGTTATAGCTGAAGTTGGTACAACTTCAGTTACACCATCTTGGTTCTGGTTCAAAGTTATAGCATCATCAGCAATAACTTCAGTTTCCTTTTCCTTGTTTTGAGAAGAGACATTCGTATCATCAACAATTGTCTCAGTTCTCTGTTCAAGGTCATTTGCGGATTTATCAAGTTCATCATTGATTCCTTCAATAACTTCTTCATTATTAACTGGCTCGTCTTCCCTTGAAAGGCAAAAGTCTGGATCATTCATGTCTTCTTCTTCATTATGTTAAACTTGTTCAGGCACATTATCTTCATCAAATACAACATGAACACTTTCTTTTATGCACAACGTTCTTTTATTAAAAACTTTGAAAGCTTTACTATGATTAGAATAGCCAACAAACACAACTTCGTCACTTCGTGGATCAAATTTGCTCAAATTACTTTTTCCATTATTATGGACAAAACACTTACTCCCGAAGCAACGAAGGTGAGCTATATTGGGTTTTCTCCCTTTTAACAGTTCATAGGGAGTCTTTTTGAGAATAGGTCTAATCATAGCTCTATTGTGCACATAGCATGCAGTACTTATGGCTTCTGCCCAAAAGCTCTTAAGAAGGCCACTACACAAAAGCATAGTGCGGGCCATGTCCTCTAATGTTCTATTCATACGTTCAACGACACCATTTTGTTGTGGGGTTCGTGGTGCAGAAAAGTTATGTCCTACACCATTCTCCCTACAATATTCTATAAAAGCTTGATTATCAAATTCGGTGCCATGATCCGTACGAATGGAAACTAACTTTTATCATACTTGTTTTGGGCGAGCTTCATTAGTACTACAAACTCATCGAAAGTTTCATCTTTAGTAAATAAAAAGATAGGCCATACATACCTGGAGTAGTCGTCGACTAGGACGAATACGTACCTTGATCCACCGCGGCTTCTAACTTTCATAGGTCCACATAGACCCATGTGTACCAACTCAAGTGGACGATCTGTACTTACTACTCGTTTCGGTTTGAATGAAGATCTAACTTGTTTGCAACGGGCACATGAGTCACACATCTTTTCTTGTTCGAATTTGATTGAGGGAAGACCCTCAACTAAATCCCAAGACTTAAGTTTCTTTAAAATCTTTGGACTGATGTGTGCAAACCTCTTGTGCCACAAGCATGAATCATCCACAGTGACTTTCATGCACGTAAAGGAACTTGTAGTGACTTTGTTTAAATCAATCATATACACGTTCCGTTTACGTAGACCTTCTAAGATAACATTGCTAGTTCCTTCAACTATGATACGACAAGCATTTGAATGAAAAACGACTTTGTTGCCTTTGTCACATAGTTGAGAGATACTTAGCAAATTATGCTTAAGGCCATCTACCAGATATACGTTATTGATAGCATGTGAAGAAGATATACCAATCTTACCTACACCGATTATGTTGCCCTTCTTGTTGTCTCCAAAGGTGACCTTGCCACCGTTGAAGGGCTCTAGTGAAAGAAAAAAATTCTTGTTTCCAGTCATGTGTCTCGAACATCCACTGTCGAGATACCATAGATTATTTTCTTTCACTATTATCTGCAAGAGAATCAAATACAGCTTTTAGGTACCCACGCTAAGTTGGGTCCTTTTTGGTTAGTGACTCTATGTATTTGATCCTTCCTAACCCATACATGTTTAACACTTCTTTTCTTCTTAGGATAAGGTTTGCTACGTTTATTATAATGTTTATTGTTATTGTGACGCACATTAGGTTTAAATGACTGCTTCTGATTCACATAAGATTTAGATTTTGAAGGTACAGATGTGTAATCGAAAGCCATGTCATAAAACCACCTTAACTCATTGTTTCTAACCTCATCACGTTGAGATTCATGTTCAGACTCATTAATACTAGACACGTCATGCTCTTTCACAAAATCAGTTTGATTTTTGTTGTCGTTAACATATTTAACACAGTTTTCTTTAACATGACCTTTGTGACCACAATAATTGCAAATCAGATATTCTGAAAGATTGACATACTTCCTTCTTCTGAAATCACGGTCAGAAGGAGTGGATTTGCACTTATCATGGTCTCTACGACTATAACATTCATGACCTAGACCCATCTTCATGTTATTATTAGATTGTTCGGTAAGGAAGTCTAAGACCTTCTGACTTCCTTCCCACTTATCATGAACTTTTCGTGCATGTAGGAGCAATTCCTTTAAAGACTGAATTTCTTTTTCACACGACGAATGATCTACATTCGAGTCTCTGGAGGGATTGTTCTTTTTGAAATTTTCACGAAAATCGTTAAAGCGTTTGTTCAAGATAAATTTCTCCTCATTGTGTTGATTTTTGGCTTGGGAGAATTCAGCCTTTATATCTTTCAATTGCTGAGAAAGAAAGGAGTTTACTTTCTTGTGATCAATGATAACACTTTCTTTTGCCTTAGCATCAGATTGTAAAAGCTCATTGACTTTCTTCAATTCTGAAGTTATAGCTTCATTAGCTATAACTTTGGCTTGAAGATGCTTAATGTTGAGCTTTAACTCTGAGATTATAGCTTCATTAGCTATAACTTTAGACTCAAGAGCTTCTTTCTCAACATTTGTCTTGTCTGAAGTTATAGCTAAAGTTGCCATAACTTTAGACTTGAGCTTTTTAGCTTTGGCCTTTAGAAGTTGGTTTTCCTCAGCAAAATCAAGAATTTGTTCTTTAAGATCTTTTAATTCAAGACTCTGTTCATGACAATGATCTAAAGCTTCTTCAAAATACTTAATTAAAGACTTCTTAGATAAATTTTTAACTTGCTTTTTAAGTTCAAGATGACTAACCTCTTCGTCATCTTCTGAATCTGGTTCTGAATCTGAGTTGCCAACAAGACACATCTCGGATTCGCTTTCATTGTCACTGTCAGAAATTAGGTCAAGACTAACGTTGCTTAGACACAAGTTGGCGACTTCCTCTTCCTCTGACTCGTCGTCCTCTGTGTCGAGATCTCCCCAGCAATAAGCCATCATTACTTGCTTGAATTCCTTCTTGGTTTTGTCTCGTTGATTTTTGTCTTTGATTTTCTTCCATGTGTGGCAATCTTTGATCATGTGATCATTATCCCCACATTTGAAGCAACCGCGACTTGAAAGAGACCCTTTTGACTCAATTGGCTTCTTGTAAGATTTGTTGGTGTTATTGTTAAACGTTTTCCCTTGTGGTTTATTAAAGAACTTTTTCTTAAAACGTCAAGCAAATAACACTGTTTCATCTTCAAGATCCGAATCTTGTCTTTCACTAGATTCGGCCTGTAAAGCCACCTTCTTGCTATTAATATCATTTGCCGCATCTTCATCAAGAGTAATCTAATGAGCCATTAGGGTTCAAAGTAGCTCTTGATAAGATAGGTCAGATAGGTCTTTACATTCCTCAATTACCGTCACCTTAGGTCTCCATCGTTTAGATAGAATTCTAAGGATCTTCCTAGCAATTTCCTCGGAGTCAAAAGTTTTTCCAAGATTTTTCAATTCATTAATGATACTGGAGAAGCGAGTAGACACGCTGTCAAGCGATTCATTTTGTTCCATGGAGAACAGTTCGTATTTTCGCATGAGTAGTGCAATACGTTGCTTTTTGACAACAGTTGTCCCCTCATAAGCTAACTCAAGACCATCCCATATTTCCTTGGCAGTACAACTAGATGAGAAACGATCAAATTTAGTATGGGTCATGCCGTTTTGCAACAGACTGATAGCCTTTGAATTTTTCTCAGCTTTCTTATAATCTGCCTCAACATAGTCATCTTCTTTCTTTTCGATGGAAGTGCCTGTGGCCGTTCCAAGCATGATCTTATTAGGACAATTCTTAATTATTAGCCAACACTCCCAATCGTTACCCTTTATGAAATGGGTCATCATATTTTTCCATAGACTGTAGTTTTTCCCATCGAATACGGGACACTTCAGATGTTTGGAATCCATTAAAATAAAATTAAATGCAGCGAAAAATAAATAAAAATAAAAAGATAAATGGATCAGACTCCTTGCTGTAAGGCAATAAAAAGCACGAGGCTCTGATACCAATTGAAGAGTCTATTGATCGAATACGAAAGAGAGGACGGAGGGGGGGGGGGGGGGGGAATTGAGTATTAAAAACTAGCCCTACTTTTTCGATTTATATGATATGTAATTAATTATTTCATCTTATGAATTAAAATCAACTAACTAATTAATCAAAGTAAGCGCGAATAACGAAATAACGAAAAGTAAAGAGATAAGAGAGAGGCACACGATTTTTGAAGTGGTTCAGTTTCACACGTTGAAACCTACGTCCACTATTCTCGATTAATAATTTTTAGTACCTTTCTACGGATTACAAAAATTACCAACCCACTCGTATAATCAACACTATGATTATAACTCAAGGTGAGTATCGCTAAATACTCTATACTATCTTACGCTAATAAGAAAGTACAATATAACTCACACAGATTCCCGTTAAAGAATTGTAAGCTTATAATGATGTACTATTATCCAATAACGTATTTCACTCAAGCGATTGATAATAATTGATGCACGACTCTTTTAAAAACAAACTCTAAAAATAATAAATATTTGCTCAAAGGTTTGCTTTAAAACGATTTTGGAAAATCAACACAAGTATGTAAATATGCCGTGTAGTTGCTCGTGTATTTCGTGTGTTTCAAAAGTAAGATATGAAGGAGTATTTATAGTAATAGAAGTGTAATAGATCTAAAACCCTAACTTAATATTTAAGAAAGATATTTATCTTTAATATCATAAAATAATATTTGCTTATCTTTTAGAAATATCTTTATCTCAAAATATTATTTGGTTTATCTTTTAGAAATATATTTATCTTTAATATCTCAAAAATATGTGTAAAGATATAGTAGAATCCCCTAGATTAGGGGTAAACAACGGGAAACAACCTTATCGGGGAGGCCGAAATTCCTAGCTCACGAAACCCTAGGAGGCACGCATCCCTAGGTGGCACAAACACTAGGTTTCACGAAACCCTAGGTGGCTCAAACACTAGGTGTGCTAATTAGGTTAACAACAAATTGAGATAGAATATATTAGAAACCCTAGGTAGCATGACAACCCATAAGTTGTATTACTAACCAATAGAATCTCATAAATATATTCTCTAATAAAACTTTTGATAAATATAAAAATACTCTTTCACTTTTGAAAACATTTCAAAACATTTTATTTCCAAAATCATGCATCAATATTTATCATTCAAAGTCATAGGCTAAAGCTATAACTTTGAACATAAAAACTCTCGAATGGAATAGTTACCGAATGACGACCTATACTATCTAATCTTCACAAAGATCTTCAGTATACGGATCATCTCTTCATCTTGATCACAAAGACCCTCTATCTTGAGTCTTGTGCTATTTGAGGTAGATCTTGCTTGAAGCGATTTTCATTAAAGTTATGCCTGGGTAGCTATAATGAAGAGTCTATTGATCGAATACGAAAGAGGGGGGGGGGGGGGTGAATTGAGTATTAAAAACTAGCCCCACTTTGTCGATTTATATGATATGTAATTAATTATTTGATCTTATGAATTAAAATCAACTAATTAATTAATCAAAGTAAGCGCGAATAACGAAATAACGAAAAGTAAAGAGATAAGAGAGAGGCACACGATTTTTGAAGTGGTTCAGTTTCACACGTTGAAACCTACGTCCACTATTCTCGAATAATAATTTTTAGTACCTTTCTACGGATTACAAAAATTATCAACCCACTCGTATAATCAACACTATTATTATAACTCAAGGTGGAGTATCGCTAAATACTCTTACCCTATCTTACGCTAATAAGAAAGTACAATATAACTCCCACAATTCCCGTGTTTTTAAACGAATTGTAAGCTTATAATGATGTACTATTATCCAATAACGTATTTCACTCAAGCGATTGATAATAATTGATGCACGACTCTTTTAAAAACAAACTCTAAAAATAATAAATATTTGCTCAACGGTTTGCTTTAAAACGATTTTGGAAAATCAACACTAGAAAATAATTGTGCCGTGTGTATGTAGTGTATTTCGTGTGTATGTCGTGTATTTTACAAATTGTATGTGAATGAGTATTTATAGTAGTAGAATCATAGTAGATCTAAAACCCTAGTATAATATTTAATAAAGATACTTATCTTACCATAAAATAATATTTGCTTATCTTTTAGAAATATCTTTATCTCAAAATATTATTTGGTTTATCTTATAGAAATATATATTTATCTTGATATCTCAAAATATTGTTGTAAAGATATAGTAGAATCCTAGATTAGGTAAACTAAGGAAACAAACCTAAAGAGGCCGGATTCACCTAGCTCACGAAACCCTAGGAGCACGAATCCCTAGGTGGCACAAACTAGGTTTCACGAAACCCTAGATGGCTCAAACACTAGGTGGGCTAATTAGGTTAACAACAAATTGAGATAGAATATATTAGAAACCCTAGGGAGCATGACAACCCATAAGTTGTATTACTAACCAATAGAATCTCATAAATATATTCTCTATTAAAATAATTGATAAATATAAAAATAAAACTCTTTCACTTTTGAAACCATTTCAAAACATTTTATTTCCAAAATCATGCATCAATATTTTATCATTCAAAATCATAGGCTAAAGCTATAACTTTTGAACATAAAATCTCTCGAATGGAATAGTTAACGAATGACGACCTATACTATCTAATCTTCACAAAGATCTTCAGTATACGGATCATCTCTTCATCTTGATCACAAAGACCCTCCATCTCGAGTCTTGTGTAGATTTATGTAGATCTTGTTTGAAGCGATTTTCCTTAAAGTTATGCCTGGTTGGCTATAACTTCCATGTTCACTTCAAAAGTTATTCCTGAAGTTGTTATAACTTTGTCTCACAAACTTTATCAAAGTTATGCCTAACTTTGATCTTTCTTCTCATAATTGTTGCTAGCTATAATAAGACTAAAGCACACAATTACACGCATATGATATATCGAGTAAAACATATAATTACGTAAACACATGTCATTATCAAAACTATGAAATTGGTCAAACAAATTCCCCCTTTTTGATGATGACAAGTCTCATATGATTTCTAATAACAAAGTGACTAAGCATGGTTCCCCCTCAACAAAGCACTCCAAAGTTATAGCAACTTTGATCGCAAGAACATAACAACTTAGCCAAAGTTATAGCTTGAGAGACTTTAAGAGATAACGAGTCTTGACAAGGAGCAAGCTTAAGCAAAGACTCAAATCATATAATTTCTTCCCCCTCTTGGCATCATTGAAAAGACAAGAACAAAGACATGAAACGACTAGAATAACACATGTCAAGGCAAGAAATAGATATGCAAAATACGCAATATAAGACGATATATATCAAGCAAAATAAAGTGCAAATGTTGATTAAACTACAAACCACAAAGTATATTGTTAGTTGCCATTGGGCCGAATAGACAATGTCAAAATAAGCCAAATGGGCCGAATAGGATTAGTAGTTTAAGAGTTAAAACAACCAAGGATAGAAAAAGCAAGGCATTTTGGGTTGACGGATTTTGTTAGGATCGACATAACCGGGCCTAGTGCGGTACTCAAGAGTGGAAAGACGGTCAAGGCAATTAGACACATGAGAAGCTTGAGCGGTGAGGCACACATCAAAGTTCCGGACTTTCAGCGAAAGAGCCTCCGTCGCATCGTATATAGTACGCATTCCCTCACGCATCTCCGTCCCGCTCTTAACCAACGCCCCGCCTTGGCTCACCAAGAAAGTCATCCTATCCCTTTGCCTATACGCCTCTTGCTTACAATCGATAATATTTCGTTCCAACTTAGCAAGGCGATCATCCACACCATCCATCCATGTCCTCATCTCATGACTCACACCCGACCCACCTTGGTCACGGGTTGAGCTCAAGGAACCCACGGCCACGGCTTGAACAACCGTGTCCAAAACCGTCTCAATTTTCTTATCATGCGCATCCAAGCGCTCCATAATACTACCAATGAACATATCCAATTTGGATTCAAGCACAGAAAAATCAGCCCCACCCGAAGACAATCCAACCGAACCTCCTTTGACCAAAAATAACAACTCCGGACCATTAGCATCAAGCTTCATAAATTTCAAGAACGTATCACACATTTCATCTTTTACGGCGACCCCATAATTGTGCATATTAATAACTCCCTTCGACTCAAAGAGCCGTGACAACCACATGCCATACGGCAAGTCAAGAGTAGAATAAAATTTGTCTTCGGTCACCGAGAAAGCGGTTTGTGAAATACGATTAAAGACAAGAGAAGGTAAATTAACCCGGTTGCCCTCCAACCAATGCTTAACGACTAACATCTCATAGCATGCAATTTTATCACGTCCGCCCCGTCGCGGAATCACAGTATTCCATAAAAAGTTTAGCAAAAATTTCAGTTTTGGTGACACACTTCCAGCCAACACACAACTCGACACCGTCGCCCCAACATCAAAATACTGCTTAACCTCCAGCTTAGCCATGTCCGTCAGTTCCTCCCATGACGTACTCGGATTGATTTTGATTCCATCATCAGGAACCGAAAACAGAGTACAAAAGTCCGTCACGGAAATCGAGACTGATCGGCCATTAATGACGGCATGCAAGACTCCATTGTCTAAAGAAACAGAGGAAAAGAACTGTATTACCTCAATCGGATACACCGGACCCAAAAACTGAGCCACTGTTTCCCATTCTTGGAAATTCAGAAAATCAGAAAAGAATCCCAAAGCTCTATACTTGTCACACCAAGCCTTAGGATAATACCGACCACCGTGTATTCCATATTGAGCAACCCGGTTCACAAGTTTTCTTTCGTCTTTTGTAAGACGGAGTTTATCAATTCCCAAAGATGTTTCTTGCGGCGAAAAATCACGAAGAGTTACCCGTGTGGTCTCCTCGAAAACCATGTCAGTGGTTTCGTTTGTGGCTTCTTCTTGGAGTCTTCCTTTCCCTTTGTTTAACCGTCTTCTCTTAGTACCCTCAAGACCCGCACCCGACTCGGTTTGGTTTGGGTTGGGTGATTGTTGTGTGGGAGGAGAAGAGGTATTTTTGGGCATGCTTGGCTTGGGGGTTTTAGGATTTGGGTTTTTGGCAAGTTTTGATCTAGTGGAAGCCATTGTTGAAGGTTGAAGGTTGAAGGTTTGTGTGTTGTTTGTAGTGGAACCGTGAGGAAGGAGAAGGGTAGTAAAAAAATTGGTTGGGAAATTATGATGGTAAAAGTGATAGGTGTAAGAGAGTAATTATGATTGTGTAAGGGTAGGTTTTACTTTTGTACTTGGGCACATGGGTGTGCCGTCACACTTGATGTCTTTCCTTTTTTTTTTTTTTTTTTTTTTCAATTTGAATTTTGGTAGGAAAAGAATCTTGGGTGGTTATTTTTGTTGAGATATGGTAAGGATAGAATTTGGTAAATAAAAAGATATGGTAAGGTTATATTTGTTTGAGAATTTCGGCTAGTATAGGACACATGGGTAGAATTTGGCTCAATTTTGAAAAGTGAATAAGATAGATATTTGGCAAGTATGTGGTTCATAATTCAATTTCCATAAGACACTAAATATGCAAGATACTCACGTAAAATATATTATATTAAACACAAATATACTAGCAATGAAATATGCGGACACAGTCATACAATCTCGTCTTATTCTAGCCAGTCACGAAGGTTCACAAAATAAATAAGATGAATTTAATTGCTACCGATTAAACCAATTTCCAACCGCAAAATCTCAAAACGTATTCTCGCTAACGCCTTTGTTAAAATGTCAGCCCATTGAACATCAGTACTACAAAATTCGAGTTTAATGTTGCCCTTTTCTACATGGTCACGCAAAAAATGATGTCTAATGTCTATATGCTTAGTACGAGAATGCTGAGCTGGATTCTTAGAAATAACAATAGCACTCGTATTATCACAGAAAACAGGCATACAACAAACATTAACACCATAATCACATAGTTGTTGCTTTAACCAAAGTAGTTGAGAACATACCAGTCCTGCAGCGATATATTCGGCTTCTGCAGTAGACAACGCAACCGAATTTTGCTTCTTTGAGCCCCAAGTGATTATGCAAGGTCCAACAAACGTAGCAAATCCAGAGGTACTTTTTCTATCTAACGAACATCCCGCATAATCTGCGTCTGAATATCCTACTAGATCGAAATTGCACTCAAGTGGATACCATAAATATAAATTAGATGTACCAATTAAATATCTCAAGATGCGTTTAACTGCAATCAGATGTGATTCCTTAGGACATGATTGAAATCTAGCACAGACACATACGCTGAACATAATGTCAGGTCTACTTGCAGTTAAATATAATAAAGAACCAATCATACCTCGATATGTAGTCTCATCTACGGACTTACCAGTTTCGTCTAAGGTCAACTTTTTGTCAGTTACCATAGGCGTGTCCATTGGATGAGCGTTCTCCATACCAAATTTTTTGATTAGCTCCTTGACATATTTTTGTTGGTGAATCTTTATGCCTTCTTTGGTTTGTTGAATCTGCAATCCTAGGAAGAATTTCAATTCTCCCATCATGCTCATTTCAAATTCTGAGGTCATAAGATCTGAAAAATACTTGCACAATTGATTGTTAGTAGAACCAAAAATAATATCGTCTACATAAATTTGAGCAACAAGTAAATCAGAACCCTCGGATTTTAGAAATAGGGTTTTGTCGACAGATCCTCTTTTAAAATTGTTTTGTAATAAAAATTTTGACAGTCTGTCGTACCAAGCCCTAGGCGCTTGTTTCAAACCATATAAAGCTTTATCGAGTTTAAAAACGTGGTTTTGAAACTTGCTATTTAAAAATCCAGGAGGTTGTTCAACAAAAACCTCTTCTTCCAAATAACCATTAAGAAATGCAGTCTTAACTTCCATTTGGAATAATTTCATTCCTTTATGAGCTGCGAAGGCGATGAGCAAGCGAATAGCTTCAAGTCTTGCTACAGGAGCGAAAGTCTCGTCATAATCAATCCCTTCTTGTTGATTATAACCTTGAACGACCAATCGAGCCTTGTTACGAACTATAACTCCTGAATCATCCCATTTATTTCTGAATACCCATCGAGTACCAATCACAGTTCGATTTGGAGGTCGTGGCACAAGGTGCCATACTTTATTGCGTTCGAACTGTTGAAGCTCCTCTTGCATAGCCACAATCCAGTCGGATTCTGTAAGAGCTTCCTTGATGTTGGTGGGCTCTATGGTAGACAGAAATGAGTAGAATGAACAAAAGTTATTTAATACTCGTCTAGTTTGAACTCCTTTAGTCAAACTTCCTAGGATACTATCCATAGGATGATAACTCTTATATTTCCATTTCTTAGAGTTCCTAGGCTCATCATCATCTGATGAACTCTCATTTTCCTCAAATGATTCAGAATCAATATTGGTTCCCCCTGAGTTGGACTCTGGGGTTATAGCTGAAGTTGGTACAACTTCAGTTACACCATCTTGGTTCTGGTTCAAAGTTATAGCATCATCAGCTATAACTTCAGTTTCCTTTTCCTTGTTTTGAGAAGAGACATTTGTATCATCAACAATTGTCTCAGTTCTCTATTTAAGGTCATTTGCGGATTTATCAAGTTCATCATTGATTCCTTCAATAACTTCTTCATTATTAAATGGCACGTCATCTCTGGAGAGACGAAAGTCTGGATCATTCATGTCCTCTTCTTCATTCTGTTCAACTTGTTCATGCACATTATCTTCATCAAATACAACATGAACACTTTCTTCTATGCACAAAGTTCTTTTGTTAAAAACTTTAAAAGCTTTACTATGATTAGAATAGCCAATAAACACAGCTTCATCACTTCGTGGATCAAATTTGCTTAAATTACTTTTTCCATTATTATGGACAAAACATTTACTCCCGAAGCAACGAAGGTGAGCTATATTGGGTTTTCTCCCTCTTAAAAGTTCATAGGGAGTCTTTTTGAGAATAGGTCTAATCATAGCTCTATTATGCACATAGCATGCAGTACTTATGGCTTCTGCCCAAAAGCTCTTAGGAAGGCCACTACACAAAAGCATAGTGCGGGCCATGTCCTCTAATGTTCTATTCATCCGTTCCACGACACCATTTTGTTGTGGGGTTCGTGGTGCAGAAAAGTTATGTCCTACACCATTCTCCCTACAATATTCTATAAAAGCTTGATTGTCAAATTCGGTGCCATGATCCGTACGAATGGAAACTAACTTTTTATCATACTTGTTTTGGGCTAGCTTCATCAGTACTACAAACTCATCGAAAGTTTCATCTTTAGTAAATAGAAAGATAGGCCATACATACCTTGAGTAGTCGTCGACTAGGACGAATACGTACCTTGATCCACCGCGGCTTCTAACTTTCATAGGTCCACATAGATCCATGTGTACCAACTCAAGTGGACGCTCTGTACTTACTACTCTTTTCGGTTTGAATGAAGATCTAACTTGTTTACAACGGGCACATGAGTCACACATCTTATCTTGTTCGCATTTGATTGAGGGTAAACCCTCAACTAAATCCCAAGACTTGAGTTTCTTTAAAATTGTTGGACTGATGTGTGCAAACCTTTTGTGCCACAAGCATGAATCATCCACAGTGACTTTCATGCACGTAAAGGAACTTGTAGTGACTTTGTTTAAATCAATCATATACACGTTCCGTTTACGTAAGCCTTCTAAGATAACGTTACTAGTACCTTCAACTATGATACGACAAACGTTTGAATGAAAAACGACTTTGTTACCTTTGTCACATAGTTGAGAGATACTTAGCAAGTTATGCTTAAGGCCATCTACCAGATATACGTTATTGATAGCATGTGAAGAAGATATACCAATCTTACCTACACCGATTATGTTGCCCTTCTTGTTGTCTCCAAAGGTGACCTTGCCACCGTTGAAGGGTTCTAGTGAAAGAAATAAATTCTTGTTTCAAGTCATGTGCCTCGAACATCCACTGTCGAGATACCAAAGATTGTTTTCTTTCACTATTTTCTGCAGGAGAATCAAATGCAGCTTTTAGGTACCCACGCTAAGTTGGGTCCTTTGTGGTTAGTGACTCTATATATTTGATCCTTCCTAACCCATACCTGTTTGACAATTCTTTTCTTCTTAGGATAGGGTTTGCTAGGTTTATTATAGTGTTTGTTATTGTTGCGACGCACATTAGGTTTAGATGACTGCTTCTGATTCACATAAGGTTTAGATTTTGAAGGTACATATGTGTAATCGAAAGCCATGTCATAAAACCACCTGAACTCATTGTTTCTAATCTCATCACGTTGAGATTCAGGTTCAGACTCAATGACACTAGACACGTCATGTTCTTTGACAAAATCAGTTTGATTTTTGTTGTCGTTCACATATTTAACACAATTATCTTTAACATGACCGTTGTGACCACAATAATTGCAAATCAGATATTCTGAAAGATTGACGTACTTCCTTCTTCTGAAATCACGGTCAGAAGGAGGGGATTTGCATTTATCATGGTCTCTACGACTATAGCATTCATGACCAAGACCTTTCTTCATGTTATTGTTAGACTGTTCGGTAAGGAAGTCTAAGACCTTTTGACTTCCTTCCCACTTATCATGAACTTTTCGTGCATGTAGGAGCAATTCCTTCAAAGACTGAATTTCTTTTTCACAGGACGAATGATCTACATTCAAGTCTTTGGAGGGATTGTTCTTTTTGAAGTTTTCACGAAAATCATTAAAACGTTTGTTCAAGATAAGTTTCTCCTCATTATGTTGACTTTTGGCTTGGGAGAATTCAGCCTTCAAATCTTTCAATTGCTGAGAAAGAAAAGAATTTACTTTCTCATGATCAAGAATAACAACTTCCTTTGCCGTAGCTTGAGATTGTAAAAGCTCATTGACTTTCTTCAATTCTAA